>JAWVWN010006228.1:0-29522 GCA_037367305.1 Phrynocephalus vlangalii | reverse complement strand
ACCAAAAAATCCCCCCCCCTTTATCATGAATAAAAGCCCCCCCCAAAAAACCCCCCCAAAACCCCCTTTGTTTTTTCCCCACGGGCCTTGAGAAAAAAAGGCCCCTTTTAAAGCCCTAGCTTTGAAGTAAAAAATGGCCCCCTGGAAAAATTACTTCGGGGAAAAAGTGTGTGGTGTGTTGTTGGGGGGAAAAAGCAATAACTGGTCAAAATTTTAAATTTTCCCTTACTGCTGTTCTGTACCAAAGTTAATCGACATCCCTAAAAATTCCCTTTTTTGTCCATCGAAAAGCAGACTGGGTGAAATTGAACCCAAAACCTGGGAAAAGTTATTTTTTAGGGAGCCCAAATTTACTTTAAAAACCCCTTACAAATAGGCATCATGGTTGGGGTTGTGCCCCCGGGGGAAAATAGATTTGTGGCCCAAACCCCACCCTTCTCCACTACCAAAACTTTTCCTCAGCTCTAGTAGAAATTTTCAAAAAGAATTAAAGTTTTTTCTTTAGAGATATGCTTTGGGTTGGAAAGATAGCTAATTTAAAAGCCTCAACAAACATATTTGTAGGTTCAAGAGTGGTGAAAACTGACCATGTTGGGGGGGGTTTACTTTGGTCATCAGAATGTATGCCCCTTTGGGGCCATGGGGGGCAATTTGCGTTGGTACACATGTGGGCAGCAATGGTTTTGGGGTCTTAAGTCCACAATTTGCTGGGTTTGAGCAAAAGGGTAACTTGTACATCCCCAAGAAATTATGAAAGCCAGGAGCTAACTGCAGCTGCGAAACAGTGTCCCCCAAGTTTTTTTTTAGGAAATTGAGCTGTAAGTTTGTTTCCCTGAGTTTAAAAAGGTTTCCAGTGGTTTTTCCCCACCCCCTTGGGGTTTGGGGGTTTCCCTTTTGCGAGCCGGGTTTGGGGGTTTTCTTTCTCCCCTTGCACCCTCAAAAAGTCAGAGGGTAGCCTTGGGAAAACTGTGTGTTGGGAAACCTCCGGAAAAAGAGAAGGGGGAAAACCCCTGCTGATGTTCTCTCCCCAAAATTCAAAAAAGGTTTCAAAAACGGGAATTTTTTTTTTTTTTTTTTTTTTAACTTAATAAAAAATTGTGATGAGTGACATGATGATGATGTTTGATGAAATTTAAATAGATGTTTAGGGGGGAAAAAGCTTTTTTTAAACCGGGGTTGCTTAAATTTAAAATTAATTTTTTTTTAAAAAATATTTTTCCCCCATTTTCCCCTTTTTAAAAGGGACCCAAGGTTTTTTCCCCAAATAATTAAAAGAAAATTTTTTAACAGCTTAAAAAAAAACATTTAAAAAAAATTTTAAATTTTTTATGTTTTTAAAAATCACCCAAAAAATTTTTTAAAAGGCCCCCTTAAAAAGCAAAGAAACCCCTTTGTGGGGGGGGGGGTTTTTAAAATTAAAAAGGGGAAATAGAAAAAATTTTTTATAAAAGACCTATACAAAAAAAAACCCCCCAGATTTTTCTGAGAAAAAGGGGAGAAAAGCCCCCTTATTTAAAAAAAAAAAAATTTTGTTCTGCTGAGTGGGCCCAAAGGCCCCCCCCCCCCTAAATTTTTTCTGTCCACACAGGGAAAAAGGGGGCCCCGGGGGAACCCCAAAAAGGGGGCCCAAGGGACCATACACTCTGCCGCTTATATTCACTGGCCAGGAAGTAATAAGACCCACCGCGGGCAATGGGGTCTTGTATTCCCCTTTGAGGGCTTTTTTTTTTTTTTTTATTTATTTTTTTTGGGGTTTTTTAAAAGGGGGGAAAAAAGGGGGGGGAAAAAGGAAAAAAAAGGAAAAAAAGGAAAAAAGGGGGTAGAATTTAAAATTTTACTTTGAATATGTCAAGAAAAAAAAAAAAAAAAATAATATAAAAATTTTGAAAACCCCCCAAATATTTACGTACAAATAGTTTTGTTTTTCTTCCCACTTTTGAGGATCCCCATTTTTCCCCCCTTTTAAAAATCCCGGGGTCTATCGATTTGGGTTGCATTTTTTATCTTTTCTTTTAAATTCTTCTCTGTTGGCTGTTTCCAAAATTTCGAAAAAAAATTTTTTTGCGGCAAAATTAAATGGTGAAGTACATATCTTGATCATATAAATATTTGTTTTTATATTTTAATAAAAAATTCGGGTTTAAAGCTCTATTTAATTTTACATCTTTTAAAAATTTTTTCCCCTTTTCCCCAAAATCCTTTCCTTTTAATGTCCCCCAATAGGGAAAAAATTCCAAAAAACTTTTTACTTTTCCCCAAAAAATTTTTGGGGGGCAATTTACATCTTGATAGTCGGTGTGGTGGAGATCCCCTTTAGAACTTTTTTAAAAAATTTTTTTTAAAAGAGATGTTTTTAAAAATTTTAATTTTTTTCCCCAGGAGCCCAAATTTTTTTAAAAGGAATAGAGAACCAAATTTTTTTTCCCCTCTTTCTTAGTATTTTTGGGCCCCGGTATCAATCTTTTTTTTTTTAAACTTTTTGTATAAAAATTTACTAACCCTTTTAAATCCCCGGGGGGAAAAGTATTTTTTTAAGGGGTTTTTCATAGGTGAACCCCCCCCTTTTTTGGGGGGATCTTTGAAGTGTGAATATATTTGTTGTCTTCCCCCGTTAAATTAACCCTTCTGATACTATTTCCCAAATGGTTTAAATTTAAAGGTCAACTTTCCCAAAAAAGGTTTCTTTTAAATTTAAAGCTTTGGAGTTTCACTTTTAGGGTTTAAATCGCTCCCGCGGAGATAGCCACAATGGTGCTTTTGGGTGAATTGTTTTTTAAAACGAAACCAAATTTTTAAATTGGGCGTTTTCCTTTTCCAAAGTTTTTTTTTTTGAGAGTAGGTATGTTAACCCCTTTTTCCACAGTAATAATGCCAGCCCCTTTTCTAGGCCATAACTCTCAAGCTGCCCAAAAAACTTTTGTTTGTCATCAGAATCCCCCCTTTAATCCAGGTCATGGGAGCAGCCTTGTAGTATAATACTAAATTAGGAAGGGGAAAAACCACCAGTTTTTGGGGTTTTTTCCCGTAGATAGACTTTTTTTTAAACCTTTCTTTTTTCTTTTGCCATATGAAAAAAACTATACTTTTTTCCAATTTTTAATGATCTTAAAAATTTGGTTTAAAATTTTGGCAAAGGGGTTTAAAAAAAAAAAGCAGTTTTTTAAAAAAATTCTTTTTAAAATGCAGCCCAAATTTGCCCATTAAGGATAATTGGGTCTTGAACCCAAATTTCGAAGTCAGCTTTTATTTTTTTATTAAAATTAACTTTGTTATCTTTAAATTAAAGAGTTACAACGATTAAAATTTTTGTAAAAACCCAGATATTTTACCTTACTGGAAAGTTGGAAACCCATTGTTTTCCAGTTTTTCAATCATAGTGAGGGCTTTTTTTTGTAAGCAACCCTTTTTTTTTTCTGTTTACCTTTAATCCCGAAAAATTTTTGAGTATGCCTCCAAAGTCTTCAAGGTTCTAAAGAGGAGGTCGGGGGGTTTCCTCCATAATTACCAAAAAAATCATCTGAAAAAAGCTTGTACCTTAAAAAAATTCTCCTTTGCTTGTGGGGCCCTTTGGGTCCCGGGGGTTTTTTTTAAAACATAAAAGGAGTACCTCCGGGAGTCAGTAAAAAACAAGGGGGGAGAGGGGGGGGACCCCTTTGCCTGGTCCCTTTTTATATTTTGGGGAAATATGTTTTGTAAGGGGGGGGCCCCTTGACTATAATCCGGGGTTTTTTGGGGTGGAATAGATTTGTTAAATTTCTCGCAGTTTCTTGGCCACATTGTTTTTTAAACAAACTGATTTTTTAAAGTAAAGATCAGGATACGTTATAAAAAACTTTCTCAGCATAAATTTTAAAGCGAAAGTTTACTTGCTTTCGGGGGGGGATTTGTAATATTCCAACTTTTTGGGGAAAAAAATTTTGATTTTGGTTTAAGATGCCTTTTGGGGAAAAAAGCCGATATCATGTGATATAAAAAGGGGGTAGGTTGCCCCCCTTATTCCCCAAAATGGTTGCAAAGTTTTTTGTAATCCACTTTTAAAAGGGGGAAATTGGGGGTGAAAGTTCTGTATAAAAACTTTTATTTCCCTTCGGGGGAAAATCGTGTCGTATGTGATAATTTCCGGGAAAACTGGTATGCTTCCCCTTTTTAAAAAAAGGGATGAAAAAAAATTTTTTTTTTCCCCAGAGACTTTTTCCGAGAATTTTTTTGAAAAATTGAGGGGGGTTTTGGTGGGCCGGGGGCCCCCTTTTAATTTTTTGGTGGTTGTACCCCTAGTTATTTCATTCCTTTGGTGGTCTTTCATCCTTTGCCCCCCCTTTTTTTTTTAAAAACAAAAAGGGGATACGGAGGGGGGGTATTTTTGTTTTTTCCCAACCCCGTAGTGTTGGGGGGGCATCATATTTTGGGGGTTTAAAATTTGGGGTTTTATGAGTGTTTTGGTGTTAAATTTTATGAAAAAAAAAACGGGGAAAAATTTTTCCTTATTTTAGTCCAAAAAAAATTTTTCCTTTCTGTGGTAGTTGATCTAAGGGGTTTTTTGGGGGGAGGGGAAAATTTCACATTTTGTTGGGAAAAAAGTTTTTTTGTTTGCTTTATTGTTGTTTTTATTTTATAACCTACACTAGAAATCCTCCTTCCCCCGATGGCGTTACTGGATCTCCAGGGGGCTTTTTTCCCTTTTAATTTTTTTCCACAAAAAGCATGCTTAGCCCCAGGGGACCCCGCAAAACTAAACAACTTATTAAAATTTTTTTGGGTTTTTTCCCCGTGAATTGGATTTTTTTTGTTTTTTCTGAAGGGTAAAAACCCCAGAACAAAACTGTATATCTGCCAAAACCCAAAAGGGGGCCCCATTAGCGGTTTTTTGGGATTACATGGGGCCCCCAAAAAAACCCCCAAAAAAGAACAGGCAAGCCTGCAGCAAGGGAAAGGTCGTAGGGGGGCCCCCGGGTTTCACTTGCTTTGAACTAATAGGGTTTTCCCAAAATTGCTTGTGGCGGCTGTGTGGGGATCCGGGAGGGGACCCCTTTAAAGAGTTTCCCCGGATAAATTTTAAAAAACCCCCTGAGCTCGATGCTACGTAATACCCCAAAACCCCAAAACCCCTTGGCTGGTTTTCCCAATAAAAATTTCTTTAAATTTTTCCCGGGGGTTAAAAAGGGGGGTAGTTTTCCCTTTTTCTATCTGTTTAAAGTGGGGGAAGGGGTTGCACTGGGGTTTTGGGCCCCCGTTTTGGGCCCAAACCTTACAGACAGGGACTTTTTTTAAAAAGGACAAAATTTTTTTAGAAGAAAATCATAGAATCGTGTTTTTGGGGGGTTGGGAAGGGATTGAAACCCCCGTGCAAAGCAGGTTTTTCAATAAAAGGCTACTCCCAGGGGGTTTCCCCCCAAATTTCCCCTTCCCGAATGCCTCCAGGGGGACCACTCCACCTTTGAGGAAATTTTTCCAATGCTATGTGCTTAGCATTGGAAATTGTGTACATTCTCACCCCCCCCAGTGGGGGTTTTTTGGGGGGTTGGGGGCCCCATGGATTTTTTTTTTAAAAGAGATTTCAAAATTTTTTCCCAAAGCTTTTTCAGTCAAAGGAATGTTGGGGGTGGGGTTTCCCTAATTTATAGTTGCCTTGTTTTCACATCATCCTGGTTTGAATAGGTTTTTAATGGAAAAGGGCCCTGGAAAAGATTTTTAGGGGGCAAGGGGCCCTGGGGTTTTAAAAAGTCCCCCTTTTTGGGGTTTAAGCCTTAACACCCCCTAAAGGCCAGGCTAAGCCCCTTTTCGAGGGGTTTTGGGGGGTTGCTGGGTAGGATCATGTTAAAAAAGACCCCCTGCACCCCTCTGTATGACAGGCCTTATTTTTTGCAAATGCTATCTTACCCCCCAAGCTTCTTTTCTGGGGGAAAAACATGCACGTTTTTCCCATCTTTCCCCCAAATTTGGGGTTTAAAATTTCCCCTTGAAAATCCTTTTTTTTTTTTTTTTGAACTTGTTAAAATTTTTTGCATCCTTTGAAGGCAGTGTCCAAAACGGGAAACCAGTCTAAGAGGGGGCCCAAAACCCAAAAAATGTTTGAATAGGGGGGAAACTAGTACCTTTTGAAAAATAAAATAAAAAAAAAACCCCCAAGGGGAATTTTTTTTTGCAAAAAAACCCCCTGCGCTACAAAAAAAATTTTTAAAAGGGTTTTAAAAAATGAAATTTTTTCGTGTTTTGTGGGTTTGGGGGGGTTTTTGGGCAAAAATTTAAAAAAAAAAATTATTGCGGCCCCCCTTTTTGGACCCCCCGCACTGCATAAAAAAGGGGGAAAGCCCCCTGCCAGCCTGGTCCCAAGGCAGATAGCAAAAACCCAAAGGGGAAGGGGGGGGGAAACCCCCCCCCCCCCCAAAAAAAACACTCTTTGGCCGGGGGGGGGCCCCAAAAGAAGTTTTGCCCCTTTTTGGGGGGGAAAAGGTTTTTTTTAATTTTTAAAAAAATTTTTTTCTGTGGTTGGGCATTGCGTGATGCCCCGATGCTAAAACGACACCCCAAATCGCCCCAAAATTTTCTTTAACGGTTCGGTAAATTCTGGGGGGAAAATTTCCCCCTTTTCCCTTTGTAGGGGAAACCGGTCAAAGGAAAGGGAAAAAAGGGGAATTTCCCGCTAAGTCTCCCCTCCAAAAATTAAAAATAATATAAAAAAAAAATTTAAAAAAATTTAATAATAATAATAAAAATAAAATAATAATAAAATAAAAAAAAAAAGGATGGGACAAAAAAAAAAATTTTGGTTTGTTTCTTTTTTTCATTTGTTGTTAAAAGGGGGGTTGTTTCGGTTCACCCCCTTTTTAAAAAATTTTTTTAAAAAATTTTTTTCCCGTTTTTAAATTTTTTTTTTTTGTAATTTTTCCCCCCCTTTTTTTCGCTTTTTAAAAGCTTTGGCAGGGGGCCCCCCCAAACCCCCCCAACCCCGGGGGAAAACCCTAAAAAAATGGGGTGGCAGGACACGTTAAAATAGGTATGCGGGGCTGCAAAGGAGGGTGGGGTTCCCCGGGTTTTGCAAGGCAGCCGCAGAGTGACTGCACTGCGGGGCAAGGGGGGGGGGGGGGGGGGAAATCACCAAGAGGTACGCACAAAAACCCCACAACAGGGGGGCTGCGGGATTAAAAGCTAGAGTCACAGGGGGACAGCAACCCCCCCTAACTCCCCCCGGGGGACTGCAAGGAGGGGGGGGGCTCCCAGAGCTTTTTTTGCCCTTGGGGGCTGCCAGACCTCCCCAGTCTGAAACCCTGGCTTGCTTTTGGGTTGAACTTTGATCCCTCACATGGCTTCCCTCCTTTTTGTGATAGGGGGGGACATCCATTTTAAAGGGAAAAAAAAAAATACATCGGAGGGGAGAAGACAAAACCAAATTTTTTTTAAGGCCCCCAACCCCCGGTAGGAAAAAATTTCAAATAATTATTGCTTTTATCGCTGCTTTTTAAAAGAGATGCCCAGGGTTTTTTTAACCCCCCAAGAAATAAAATCAATTTTAGGCATCGGGACCCTTTTTGGGTCGATGCCCCCTAACTCCCTTTAAAGGGAAAAAATACAGCGATCTGAGAAAAGACATAAATCCCCCTTTTTAAAAGGACCCCCCCCCCTGGTAGGTATTACCCAGAAAATTTTAAAAATAATTATAGCTTTTTTTTTACAAAATGTCCAGGGCTTTTTTTAACTTTTAAAACAGTTCTTTTCTTTGCAGGGTCACCATTAACGGAAACAAAAACAAAACGCCCAAAATTTTCGGGGGTTTCTTTCTTTTCGTTGCATTTTCATCACAATTTTCATTAGTCGTTTCATTACGAAAAGGGAAACGCCAAACGAAAAACGGAAATGAAAAAATGTTTGTTCCTCCCAAATTCTTTTAAATAATAATAATAATAATAATAAAAAATTTAAAAATAATAATAATATTAAAATTTAATAATAGATAATAGATAGATAGATAGAAAAATTTGTTAGATAATAGATAGATAGATCGGAGATATTAGATTTTCTGCATTTGGGTTTGGGGGGAATTTTCGCAGAAGTGATTAAAAGGGAAACCCCCCCAATGGCTTTAATATTTTCCCCCGGGAAGAAAGAATGCTTCAGGCATGAAAGGCATTCTTCCCTTTTTAAACAGTGGACTAGATGGGCCCAAAAGCAATCTTTTCAGGGTTTGGTAGGTTGGTTGTTATATTTATGAATTTTTAAAAATTTTTATGATAAGTTGACAAAACCCTTCTGGGTGGTATTAAACCGGGCACCAGGTTCACATTACCAAAAAAAGAAAAAAAAAAGAGAAAGAAAGAGAAAAAAAAAAAAAAAAAAGAAAAGAAAGAAAAAAAAGAAAAAAAGGGAAAAAAAAAAAGAAAAAAGAAAGAAAAGAAAAAAAAAGCTTCAACAAAAAAATAATATCCCCTTTTGAACCCAAAAAGAAGCGGGGGATTTTTGGGGGCCAAACCAAATGAACTTTTTAGACTTGGTTGTTTGGTATGTGTTTTTCCCCGAAACCTTCTAATAAAAACACTCAGGGAAAACCCCAGCACTGAACAAAATGCCCGAGAAATAAAAAGCCAAATGAACCTAACCCCTTGGGAAGGGGATCCTTTCCTTTTTGGAAATTGTCGCCCGGTTTTGGCTGGAAAAAGGGGGCTTTGTCCCTTTAACGCTATTGGGCTTAGCGTGCTTGGGGCAAAGCCACTGAAGGGAAAACAGTAAAAGAGCCCCGGAGGGCTTTACCCCCCTTTCCAGGCTCCCTGCCTGTGAGGCCAGCATGGAGCCCCTGCCCGATCCCTGCAAAAGAAATTTGGAAAAGGCTTTCTTCTAAATTGCATCGCCTTTGGGACTGGGAAAAAAATGGCATTATGAGGGAGTTTGTGGACTGGGGCAAAAACATAAATGCAATTTCCGACTCAAATTAGCTGTGCCAATCTGGATACGTTTATTGTATTAAAAGAGCCTAAATCCACAACACGTTTTTTAAAAAAGAACCCAAAAAAAAACAACTGAGCTTCAACAACAGGATCAAAGAGGGGCTAACAGTCACTGGTCCCCGAAAAAAAAGAAAAAACCCGGATTATTTATTTATTTAAATAGTTTTTCTTCTTTTTCAAAAAATAGTGTCAGGGGTGTTTGGGGGCCTAGAAGAGGAAAAACATTTCTGATTAAAAGTGAAAAAAGGGTTTCGATATGTCAGTCTCTATCCAAAACTTGTTTTAGAGAACCTTTGTTGGCAAAAAGTTGATGGGATTTGCACTGGTTTATTTTTTAAATAAATTTGGGGACATGGGGGGGCCTTTGGGAGTAAACTTGGCAAATTTTGGACATGAGTGGTTTTCATCTTTTAATATTTGTGGGTGTTTTTGTGTTTGGTGTTTTTAAAAGCAAAATACAGACCATAAAAGCATTACATTCAGCGGGTTGCCCATTCATTTCCCCTCCCCCCCACAAAAACATTTCACTGCCTTTCTGCCTGCATAGCCCAACCAAGTCTCACTGGCCACCTGCATAGCCATTGTATCAAAAATTTCTCCGGTCCCAAGGCCCTTTTGGGGCCCAAAAAATACAGTTCCCCTTTGTCAGTGGAGGAGCAGAAACACTTTTAAAAGCAGGCAGTCACGAGAGAAAAAAATTTCTGCCACCCCCAAGGGCTGCTATCTCATGGCCAGTAAATCCGGATCAAAAGTAAAATGCGGATTTCCCCCCCGGAAAGGGTTTACGTGCTTAAAAAACCGGTTCCTGTGTCCCCACGGGTGCAGTTTAAAAAACTGTATCTTTTTTTTCCCCCATGAGGGGGGAACCACAACACAGCAAAATAAAAAGGTTTTAGTGTGACTTTTCCGAGCCCCCAAAAGACTCAATTCCCAATTTAAAACCCGCATCGGAACTGAGACAAGTTTTATCCCACCTCGAGACCAGGTACTTGAAAAAATTTGCTGGGTCATATTAAGGGGCCCCATGATCCCTTTTTTTCCCCTTTTAAAATGTCCATTGGTTGTGGGGACAATTTTAAAAACCAATTTTCCCAAGCAGTTTAAAGGGTTTTTTTGTGGTCAGGGGATACCGGGACTTGTGAGAGCCAAAGGGGCCCCGGGTGTGGCACATGGCAGCAGTGAGGGGAAACAGTTGTAGTGGTGCGGGCCTGAAAAGGAAATGTGACTAAAAGGCATGGGGGGGGAATATCTTGCCTCAGATTGTTTTTTAAAAACGCCATTAAGCAACAAGAAAAGTTCAGCTCCCCTCCTTGCCTCCTGGTCACATTATAATCTCTTGTTATAAAATTCCTTTTGGGGAAAAAATTTGGGTTTTACCCCTTCTTGTTAGCGGGAGTATGAGGTTGAAAAAGCAAAAACCCTACAGAAAAACATGGTGAAAATCAGCTCAGTCTAATACCCTCCCCTTTTTTTTTTTTGGCACAGAAACAAGCCTTTGTATAAAAATCGGTTTATTGATTTTTTGGAATTGATTTTACCACCCCCAAAAGCCTAGGGGCCTTTGGGAAAATTCACAACATGATAAACAGTGAAACAATACTTCAAATAAAAATGAAATCAACATACAATCTTTCAAAAAATAAAATAATAATAAATAATTAAAATTTTTAAATTTTTTAAATATTTAAAAGACAGAAACATTGGGAAACTTTTAAAGGAGAAAAAAAGCTTTTTTTTTATTTACAGTTACTTCCCAAAAGGACGCTGAGAAAATTGCAATCGGGGGGATAAGAGGGCAGGTCCTCTTATAAACTGAGAACGGGTTTGAGATCCAGGAAAAAAAGAGTAGGTGTCAATGGGCACTTTTCCCAATGGGGGGGGGTTTAAAAAGGGGTGTCCCCCAGGGGATTTACTCTAAACCCTAGAGATGGGCACGAAACGAACAATTTTTCATTTTCGTTTTCTTTTTTTTCATTTCTTTTCTAAACAAAATGACAAATAAATTTTTGTCCCCAAAAATAAAATAAAACGAACAAAAAAACCCCGGGAAATTTTTGTCGTGCGTTTCGTTTTTGTTACTGCAGAAAGGGAAACCCTGTTTTTAAAAGCAAAAAAAAATCACTAAAAATGAAAAAAAAGGTAACAAAAGGGTTTCCCAAAACAAAACAAAAACAAAACGATTTTTTTGCAAAAATTTCCCAAAAAAGGGAAATTTAAAACCGAAACGGACCCTCCAAACGCCCAAAAGAAATGTCATTTTTTTTATTCGTGCCCATCTCTACTCTGAATATCCAAAGAAAATAGGAAAAGGGTCTTGATTTGTTGGTGGAAGCCAATGAAGGTGTCTAGCCCAAAGTGTGGGGGGGGGGGGAAAAAAAGGCCCCAAATTTCCCTGCTAGGGATTATCAAAAAGGGGGTTGAAAAAAAAACAGCCAACTTTAAATGCCATTATACAAAAGATAGTAAGGCCGCAGCTGGGTTTTTGCGCACAGTTCTGGTCACGGCATCTCAAAAAAAAACATAATGGAAAAAAGGGAAAAAGGGGCAGAAGAGAAAAGACTAAAACGATTCTGGGCTGGGGGGTCTCCCTCTGAGGAAGGCTAAAGCAAATTTGGGGGGGGGGGTTTAGTCTGGAAAAAAGGGGGCCCCGAGAGGGGGTTGATTTGGGGTTTTAAAAAAATAATGCAGGGCATGAGTAAAAATTTATAGAGGGACACTCTTTCCCTCTGACCCAAAAAACCAGAAAAAAAAGGGGGCATCCACCCCAAATTTTGGATTGTGAGAAATGAGAACAGACAAAATAATTTTTTAACCCAGTGTGTTGTTAGGGCTTTGGAAATCCCTGCCCCCAGGATCTGGTGTTTGGGATCTGTCTGGATGCCTTCAAAAGGGGATTGGGCAGATTCCTGGAGAAAAAAGTCTATCACAGGTTACAAACCATGTTTGGGGTGTGTAATCTCCAGGTTTAAAAACCCGGGTTTTTTCAAAGGGGGCCCGATGCAGGAAATGGACAAGAGGGCCTTTGGGGGCCCCCTCCGCATTGCTTTTTTTAGTTTTTATGTTAAAATGCATATAGGAAATTTTTTTCTGTCCCAAAAAAATCTTTCCCCCAATTTAAAATTTTTTCAAAAAATGTTTTTATTTAAAAATAAGTTACAGATGTGAAAAGTTTAGTTTTAAATTTTTTTTCATTTTAAAATTTTTTAAACTGTAGAAAAAAAAATAAAATTTAAAAAACAACATTTTGCAGCCCAGTGAGTAAGTTTTAATGGGGTTTTTTTTAAAAAAAAAAACAACCTTCAAACACAGTCCAAAGGCAATATTGCCACCCAGGGAAAAGGGGACACATTTTTGTACCTTTCCCCAGGTGGCGAGGACCCAAAGAGGGTCCTTAAACCCCGGCCAAAATGAGCCCAGTGAAAAGGTTTTAAATGTTACCTTGGAAATACAATGAAAAAGAAAGTTATAAACACTGGGCCCCAGTGAGAATTTTTCCACTGATCGTCCCTTTAAACTCTAATCAGATTTTTTTTTGCAGAGTGTAAAACCCCATCCAAAATGCATGGACCATCCCCCATCCAAGCCCCTCTTCTTGGAAAAATTTAATTTATAATCACAAAAATAAAAAGCTCAAGTTCTTTTGACATGCTATAAGATTAGACTGCTTTGTCAGCTCTCGCACTTTAAAGTATTTTGTAGGACTTAAAATACACTGGGCTGAGTAAACGTTTTTTAAAAAGATGTTATTGTAAATCACTTTTTTTTTAAAAAAAACCAACCTTGGCTTGCTCTCCCCCCCCCCCCCCCCTAAAGGAAAGAAAAAGCATTTAAAACAGTGGTTTGGAAAAACAAACAAGAATTATTTGGTATAAGAGTAAGGGTCAGGGATTCCAACTTCGTTTTACCTTATTGCGAAAATTAAAACTTGGTGTTCGTTCCCTCTTGGATCAAAAAACCTCTCTGTGATGTGAAAATAATGTTTTTTATTCATGCCAGAGTTTTGCAAATCTAAAATTAGGGGCATATGTGAACACAAATAACATTAAATTTAAAAATATTAAATATTACACTATTTTGAGCAGAAGCGAGTATTCAGTAATGTATTGCTGGTTGTGATTGCCTTTTGTAAAGGGGGGGGCAAAAAAAATTTGCCAAAAATACTGCATTGACAGAAATTCTCCACATGCACAAACAATTTGTCCGTAGCTAAGTTGTTTCCATTTTCACTTGATTATTTTTATCTTTTACTTCTCTTTGACGATTTTAAAATGGTTCAACCAGAATTTGTCCTCAGTATTTATCCATTAGCAAGGTTTGCTTTTCCCCCCCCCCGCTCCAGATTTTGAGATGTAAGTTGAGAAGTGTGCAGAAAAAACTTTCCTTAATTGGGCTATTTTGGGGGGGCCAGTGTCTATGATGTGGGTGAGTTGGGTTTTGAAGTCCCTTGTTTCATTTTTTTATGCTACCCCCCCCTAAATGTACCTCTGGAGGCGCAGTGCCCCCAAATTTAAAAAATTTTTTCAGCAGGAACAACTTCGTCCCTATTTTTAGGGAGAGGATTTTTTGGAATTTTTAAAGGTAACCTATTTTTGAAGTTATAATGGGCTTGAATTTTCTGTTTTGGTAATTGATGAGAAAGGTTTCATTTTTTGTCTCTTTGAGATAGATGGCACTCCCCAAGGATCATACCCCAAATAATAATTAGGTGTTATCATATATAGTTGCCCGCCCCATGACCACCATTCCTGCAGCCAGGAAATGGCTATGGAAGTTGCATCCAATATACCGGATTTCAATGAGGTTGTTGGTTTAAGGTGATCTCCTGTCTTATAAAAACTGATTCTAGAAATGTGTATGTCTGTGTGGGCAAATAAAATAGCCTGCAGACTTCACAAAGTACCCCGGGATAAGGAAAATTTGTGTATACAGGATGCCAGTCACAAAGCGTCTCCGGTGAGCTTATTGGAATTGAGTTGTGGCAACTGGCTTTCTTGAAGATCGAAAAAGTTTTTGCTGCTCATCCAAACCCCTTCGTAAGTCTGAGGAAAGTAGTTGCGGTCCCCCATTTCATAGTTCATTTGACCTCATGTCACCCTGATCTGAATAGGTTATAACATGAAAAAAAGGCATGAATAGCCTATCTTATCAGCCCTATTTCAGCCAGGGTGACTGAGGCAAAGTGAATTAAAATGGATGACTCACAACAATAGCTTTCCCTCGGGGGGACAAAACTGTTTGGTCAGCAGTGAAAAATTTCAATCTCTCAAGAGAAGCAGTCCAGTTTCCTGACTCTTCCAGATAAGCTCACCGGATGACTGAGAATTTTCCCAGATTCGGTAATTTATTTTTTCCCCCTTTTTTAAGCCAAAGTGAAAGGGAAAAAAGGGAAAAAAGGGGGGGTAAAAATTATCCTCCATCTCTATTCCTTCTGCTGGGTTTAACCCAAAGGGCCCTAGACAGAAGCCATAAATGGCGTCACCTCGACCCCAGGCCCGCTGGTTTGCCTGGAATGTAACTGTGCAATTCCTTTTTTGAAAGTCCATTTTTGGTTAAACGTTCCCATTTCAGAAGGGAGCTGTATGAAAGAGGAGTCCAATGGAGAGTTTTCTTTGAAATGCTCTTGCTCCATTTATGGAATGCTTTGTTTATTGCTGAGTTAAAAAAACATTTAAAATTGGATCTTCCATTGGCATTTGGGAAAAAAAAATATGATTCAGAAATTATGTGTGGAAATGTTAATATTACAAGTTTGTATTAACAAAAAAAACATTAATTTAGAAAAAATATTAAACCCCCTTGGTTTGGGCCCCCGGTTTCAGCCCTATTCCCCTTCCGCGTTTTTTCTAAAAAAACAAGTTGTAAAAGATTTAAAACAGCATCAGAAAGACATTTGTATTTACATTATCTCTTGCATCCTTTAAAAATTCCTGTAAGACATAAGAGCACACACTGTTGTCGAGTCAAAGGAGGGTACACAATGCAGTGCCCACTGGTGGTGGCCATCATCTCCGTTTCTTTACTCAGCTGACAGTCTGGTTGCTCTTTGAACACCAAGCCAGTATCAACTTTCAGTTGGATAAGAGTCAATAAATAGAAGCTCAGTCCAGAGAAAACAGAGCCACTGAGTAGGTAACTATGGCATGGTTATTTATCCTGGACAGGGTTAATCTTTCTTTGAAAGATCAGTCTTAGCCTTGGGAAAGGGACAATCTACTGTACTGGACTCTGCTCCAGTAACACTTGAAGTCGTAGGTTTCTCTTTGACTGGTACATTTGCTGTGAGCACTTAGAAACTGTAGCATCTTACCTTGTCAACAGAGAAAATTTTAAAATCACTGCAGTGGTTGGGAAGTTTCAAGTCTGAATAATCTTGGGACAATGAATTTGGAGTAGAGTATGAACTGGCAAACCACTCCAGTATTCCTGCCAAGAAAACTCCATGGACATGGAGTCACGAAGAGTCAGTCATGACTGTAACGACACAACACACACACATGACTGTCTTCACAAACAAGAATTGCCTTTCTAATTTCTCATGTTTTCAGCTTCCTGTATGGTTGCACATTGCAATGCATAAGATCAATGTACTCTGTCCACATCCCCAACATGCTTCTTAAACCTTTTTGCTTTCCTAGACTAGATTGGCCCTTGGGGGTCTCTTCCACTCTATGATTCTATGATTCTATGATTCCTCTTTGCATATGTAAGGCTACATTGATGTGTCATGAAATACCCATTGAGCCTGTACATTGATCTGAAGGGGGGAAATCATGAGCTCAATGGGATTCTGGATATAATTCTTCCATAATGTTAAATATGGACCTGTCAATGAAAACCAGTAAGGGTCAGTAGATAGCATATTGGCCTGGGACTTGGGCAACTGGAGTTCAGTCTCCACTAGAGCAAATGCAAAGTTTGGCAAAAACTAAGAAGCACCTACTTTTTCCTATAACCAACATTTCTGTCCCTTTTCAGCACATATTTGAGGGGGGAAAGCGAACTTCACATGATGTTGATGAGCATACAAGATAGGGGAAGATGAACACCCCCGTTAGGGACTGTAAGCCAGAATGAAACAATAGGAACGTTATCTCCCGTCCTCAGAATTCTCTGACCCAGTAACTGATTTCAAACAGATCCTAGACAGCATGCAAGCCAGCAACCTGTAAGAAAAAGGCACTCCAATGAGAAGCTAGGTTATCTGGGAGCAAACCTGGGAGGGGATTGAACAGCCTTCCTGCTCAGCTCAAATTTCCCCCAGAATCAATGAAGGGCACCTGCAGGCTGGCGGGGCACAGGCTTCTCATTACGTCATCGCATAAAGCCCTCGATTCACCTCTGTTTTAAGGAAGAACAATGCAGCCGCAAGGAAGCCAGCAGCAGGCATCCCCCAATCAGTCACACCCCATTCAGAATTATTTCCTTCTTTTCTTCTCGGCTTCCCAAGTTCAGTTTCAACAAATTTCACTTTCTTCCCCCACCTGCTCTTCCCATATGAAACATTGATGCTGGAGGGGAACCTGATAGCGGTGGCAGCGTTTCTTTATCAAAGCGGCAAGCAGCGGAAAGGGAAGGGTGAAGGACTGGTGCTGGGGGTTTGGACTTGGGGGGGGGATGGTTGGCTGGTTAGCCTGCTTCTGACAGAGGAACAGAGAGGAAGCGAGGGAGACCATCTGGCAGGCAGAGGCATGGCTGCGAGTCAGGTCAGGAGCAGGCCTTGAGCTGCAGCAGGTTATTCTATCTGCACTTTGAGCCTGAACAACAGTGGAAGGTTGAGGGTGTAACGTTACACACCTTTCTCTTTTAAACATGCCAAGGTAGCAAACTCAAGCCAGTGAACTGCAGCATCTTAAGCAGCAGGCATGTTTTTGAGGTGGCCTGAACCTCTTCTGAGGGTGGAATATTTAAAGTCATCACTCAGCACAGTTTACCAGAGCTGTTCTGCTGGACTAATTCTCTTCAAATCTACCCCTCAGCCACAGAGAGTCGACTTAGACTCGGGCTTAAGAGACCTGGATTAAATCCTCACTCAGAACTCACCGAGTGACCTTGGACCGCTCATAGTGCCACATCCTGACCTACCTTACTGTGTTGTTGAGATGGTAACAACTACTGTAATTTGAACCTTTTAGAGGAAATGGATATCAATGTAATAAAGAGAACCCTCCCAAACATAGTTATCAGGCTTGCAAAGTTGTGGCCTTTTCTGGACAGGAACTCCTCAATGACACTGGTTCTTGTGTTGGCAATCTCCAGGATTAACAGCCACAATGCTCTCATAGAATCATAGAGTTAGAAGAGATCTCAAGGGCCTTCCAGTCCAACTCCCTGCCATGTAGGAACGCCCATCAAAGTACTCCCAACAGATGGCCATCTAGCCTCTGCTGAAAAACCTCCAAAGGAGACCCCTCCACTGCTTGGGGCTTCCTTTGAAGGCAACATGGAATCTGCAGCAAGTACAAAATGCAGCAGCTTGGTTAATGTCAAGAGCACATGATGATGATATGATCACATCTCCCTGGTCCTGGCATGCCTATATTGGCTACCTCTCTGCTTCTACACCAAACTCCAAGTGGTAGCGCTAATATATGAAAACTTTAATAGTCTGGTGCCTCGTTATCTGCCAGAGGCTCTCGTTCATCTACCCAGGCTTCACCAATTTGGCCACCCTTCGAGAAACCGGTCTTTCTTGGATGTGGCCACAACATGTTGCCTGGGAATATACATAAGGCTTCTTCCCTTCTGACCTTCAGGAACTATAATGTCAAATCTGAGCTTTTCAAAGAGGCCTTTTAGGAACATCCTTCCCCACCCTTTGATATTCTTTCAGAGCCCTGTGTTTTCATTTGAGTTTGTCTGTCTTTGCCTCTGGGAGTCTTTTGTTGGTTTTGTTTATTGGTGGCTTTGTCTTGGTTTAGTGGTGGTTTTATTGTTTTTTCATGGTCAGTTGCCCAGAGTAGTGCTCTTCACAGATTGGGCAAGGGTAAAAATGTGACAAGCAAACAAACAAAAGCTCAGAGATCCAGAATGCCTGCCTTAGTGCCCTGGTTTTGTAGTAGGCAACTGAAGATGGCAAAGGACAGTACTCGTAAAACTATGCCAGCCCCTGTATCCAGTGATGATCTGAAGGAACGCAAAGAAGCAATGGCCTAAAGCAAGAAAAAATGCCTAAATGTGTTAACAGCAATTAATGTTTGATATATTCAAAAAGGCATAAACAAGTTCATCGCTTTCCATTTGCATTGGTAGGTAACGTCCCCCCATTATCGTTTCACAGCAACAATTCAGGGCCACTCAAGCAGGACAGGTATTCATCCCTGACTTGCGGTCTTATTCCAACGTATTAGATCCAAGTCTAAATCAATAATGTCACTTTTCAATATTGGGAAGTAGGGTGAGGGTGGCTGACTAGGCAGTTAAAATTACTTAAACCCAAAAACTAAGTACCATTTTGGGGGCTAAAAGACCTTGATATCCCTGCTACTAGACTAGAAAAATCCTTGACCATGAGTCTATGGGATTTCAGACGCAAAATGCCACTTATGCCCATGAATTTTCGGGTGTTCAATTGGAGCTTCTAAAAACAGCCTGGTTTATATCCTACTTGCCAACCCTAGGGAAACAGTGACATCCAGTGTCTTGTCCCAGTATTTTTACTCCCACAATAGTTCAGCACTTCCTGAATAACAGCATTCTATTCAATTCTCTGGTTCTGACCTTTCGTCTATCGTTTTTTTAATTTCTATTTGGATTTATTTTTAAGTTGATGATTATCTTTTTGGTCTTGTTATTTAATGCTATAATATTGTATCATTATTTTTATCTGATTTATAATTTATCTATTTTGTGGTTGTTAACCATCCAGAGTGGCTCCTGGGATAGATGGCCGGCATAGAAAGTTAATAAATAAATAAAAGACAGCCAGACAGACCACCAGACAGGTTCTTCATGCCCATACTTAGGTAAGTGTTCTTGGGAACACGTAAACTTTTATTGTTCTTGTTGGCTGCCATCAAGTCACCTCTGACTTACGGCGACAGTATGCATGAGAAATCTTAAATATGTCCTGTCCTCAGTTGCACCACTCTGCTCTTGTAAACTCAAGCCTGTAGCTTTTTAATTGAGACACGTTTAGCATTCCAAATATTTTTGGGCTGCAGTTTTGAGCAGCCTGGCCAATTGGTGAATTGTGATAGGAGTGCTGTATTTAACAATATTAGGAGAGGTAGAGGTTTCCCATCATTTCTAGTTAAACACTATTTCTCCTGTTTCAGATAGGTACTATTCGTCATTAAGTAAAGTCTTCTGTCTTGGCATTGAGTTTAAGGTACTGTAGAAAACTAGAACAAAAATTCTGTTTTCCCATTGAGAACATTGAAAAGCTAATGCACTAACATTTTTAGTTGTTTTTTAAAAGTTCTTTTTTTAAAGTACCATTTTGCCATGAAAACAACAGGCAATGGGAAAAAAAGACCCATCTTTTTTTCTTACTTTAATCTTGCGTTTGTTTTTAAGGCAGCTGTGCAAGAAAGGGGAACTTCACAAAGGTGTTGGTGTGTGTTGTGTCGTTCGTGTGACCGTTTGGTGACCTACTATATTTGGTTTTTGAGTATTGAGAGGGCGCATTTGGGATCTTATTGTTATTTGCACAGGTGTTAAGTAGCATAACTATGGTTTCCTGACATCAGGTGAAAGGCACCCAAACAAATGCTAAAAAGAAATTTAAAATTAAAAATCAGAAACAAATTGTTTGTAACGTTTACTGTTTGCAACCTTTTTGGGCCCCAAGGAAATAAAGGAGAGAAGAAGGAAAAATGGGCCGTTGAAGCATAAGGAGGAGTGCCAGGGGTTTGGGGCCCAAAGTGGGATTTGTGGAAAAAAAGGAAGGCTCTGAGATGGGTTTTGATCCGCAATACCCTTTGAATCCTGCTAGTTGTGGACCTTTGGACCCCCTTTTTTTAGTTGGTTCAAAGGTCTGGGGTTTCCTTCGGGCTTTATCTTCAAAACCACCCCCTTCTGCAGTTTGTCTTGAAAAAGAGGGCCTTGAGTTTTTCCTCTACTGATTAAATTTGGAAGGATAACTTTTAAGGATACCCATAAACCCGTACAAAAGAACTGTCATGGAAGGAGCCAATGTTACTGTGTGGAGGGGGGGATTTTATAAATTTTTTCCAAAAAAACAAGATTGGAACAGACATAGAAAAATCTATCCCTCACTGTTGCAACCCTTTGCCTTTTCTTCTTTATAAAAAAAGGGGGAAAAAGTAATGCCCTGCCTTTGACTTTATATGGGATGTTTGTTTCTTTGCCAGCGGTTGGGGGGTAGTTTGGGAAAAGTTTGGGGTTTTGTAAGCAGAGGTTTTAAAACTTTAAGATATGGCCAGTAGGTTGAAAGCATCTGTTGATGTATTGTACCCCGGGGGCTGGTGAAAGGAATGAGATTTCATAATATTTCAGAGGGCCATTTGGCAAAGAGATGGGGGAGGCTTCTCCAACATGCTCCCAACCTCTGGGTCCTCTATTCAAGGCCAGATTGCCCCATATTGCTATTTTTTCACAAGCACATAAAAAATCGAGATGGTCATGGGAAATTTTGGGCTTCTTTTTTTTGTGAATTGAAACGTTTTTATACTCATCCAAATGCTTTATCGTCTAAGTGTTGGTGTGAGGCCTCAATTTATAGCTCACCTTAGTTTTTGTCACCCTGTCTGAAGTGTTAGGGGGACAAGGCCCCGAATAGGTATTAGTTGGCAATGGCCTGGGGGTGTTTAAAGTCCCACCTATTCAAAACCCCTCCCAACACCCATTATGTATGGGTCATTAGCCTGGCCTTCCCGGGGGGGGGGGAAAGGGGAGATAAATTGGGGCCTCCAGCAAATTTCCCCCAGACTGACAAAGCTATTGGATGGTTTGAAAAATTTCAATTCACAAAAAAGGTTTCCCGTTGCCCGCTCAACTTCCCGATTCCTCACCTGGTGATGGGTCTTTACAACACAATCATAAGACCTTTCTTTTCAGGAGCCTTTTTAGTGATGGGTTTTGAAGGGTTTTTTCCCAAATGGATTGTTGTGCCTTTTCTTTTTAAAGTATTTTGTGTTTTCTTTATTTTTTTTGTGTGGTTTTGTTTGATTTTTTAAAAAAATTTGTTACTTACTGGTTTTTGCTTTCAAATGTTGTTTTTAGAGTATGCCACCTTGGGTCCTTTTTAAGAAAGGTAAGAAAAGGATAATAAAATTCCCCCCCTTGATCCATTGCCTGGGAAACTGTTCTCCTAAATCCAGGAAAATTATTTAAAAAAAAAAAAACCCCCCATACTTTCCATTGTGTCTTAAATGGGCATTCCATTTGCCTGAAAGGAATTCCCTGTTTGTATGCTTTTTTTTACCTCTGTAACCGAGGAAGGGGAAAAAATAAAAATAAACAATAACTATCAAAAATAAAGAACATATGATTTTTTTGCACAGCTGTTATTTAGGGGGGTCCCCCTGTCTAATTGGTGAAAATTTTCCTATTAATACCTGGGTTTAGAGAGGAGGAAAAACAGCCAAAACAGGATAGTCCAATGCTCAACCAATTTTTATCCCCAAATGCTTAGAAAATTACTCGTGGTCCGGTTGGCTTCGGGGCCAGGGGTTAAATGCCTGTAGCAGGTAAAACTGTGTCAAAACCCTGGTTAAACCCCAGGTGCAGGCCGGGGGTTTCCTGCCTTCCACCCTTCCGAGGTGGGAAAAAATGAGTACCTAGCTTGTGGGGGGGGGGGAAATGTGTACCCCTGCACCTGTAAAAAAAAATTGTAAACCCCCGAGAAACTTGAATGGTTGGGGCGGTAATAACAGAACACTTTCTTTGTTTTTGAAAGCAAAAACAAATTGGCCCCGCCCCCTTTTCTTTGAGCGGGTTTTTCCTCTCAGCCCCCCCACCCCCCTTGTTTTCCCCAAAACCCTGGGGGGAAGCAAGATGCTTCACTCCTAGAAATACCCCGGGGAAAAAAAATTTAGCCTCACAGCTGTGGGAAAATTTACCTGGTTTAGTAAAAAATTAGGACCCCTTTCCCTTTTTTCTGCTTTTCAAGACTCTTTCCACATTTAAAAAAAACTCCAAAATAAAACCAAAAAAATAAACAAAAAATGGGGAAAAGAGAGTTCATAGAGATGACTTGGTGGGGGGAAATGGGGAGTAAGGGGGAAATCTGTGTTGGGGGGACCCTTTCTACTTTTATTCTTGATTTCAAAAGGGAAAAAAAACAAGCGGATTAGAAGTCGTTTTTTAAAAACCTAGAACAAAAATGAGTAAGTCCAGGCAGGATTTTCCCAACAAGAAAAGGAGTTCCAGAAAGGGGGGGGCATCTAAAAAAAAAAAAGAAAAAAGAAAGAAAAAAGAAAAAAGAAAAAAAAAGAAAAAAAAAGAAAAAAAGAAATTCTAAAAGCACATTCAATCTATTCCCAAAAAAAAAAAAATGGGGGAAACGAAAAAAAAAAAATTATGGGTTTTTCAAAAAGCTCAGGGAGCACCTAAAAACAAAAAAAACTGATGGAATGGGGAAAGGCCAGACCACCAAGGAAGAACAAAATAGAGAATGAGTGAGACGAATTAGTGGTGACACTAAAAGAAAGACAAAAGTTTTTTCAGATATATGGGAATAAAAGACAAAGAAATAAAATAGTGGCCCACTCCTCAAAAATGACAAAGAAAAGGGCGAGGTGTAAATTTTGCTTTAGTTAGTTTTTTCCCCAAAAGAAGACTTTAAAGTCAAACAAAAGAAAAGTGAAAAGGGGAGGGAGGGGATTGCGGGTAAAGGGTTAAAAAAACATATAGTCAAGGAATCCCTTTCCCACCTTGAACACGTTCAAATTCCGGGGCCGATGAATTTCATCTGACAGTACCAAAGGAATTGCTGAAGAACTTCAGTGCCCATTTTTTGAAAAAGCCTTATTTTCTTGAAAACCTGGGAAATGGGTGAGGTGCCGATTACTGAAGGGGGCTAATCTGTCCCCAGCTTTACAAGGTCGAAAGAGAGGAACCTCTGAAATATAGACCATAACTGATTCGAAGGGGGGTGGAAATCCCGGGAAACACCTAGGGGAAAAAATGAAACAATAAAATAACCCAAGATGGATTTGCCCAAAAACAAATTCCAGTTTTAATGATTTCAACCCCCCCTGGGAGACAGAGGGATGCTTAGGTACTTTTGAATTTGTTTTTTTTTGTTGAATTTTTTGGAATAGATTTTGAAGAGTTTCACAAGTAACAAGTTTTTACAAAATGAGGATGTTTATGCAAAAATAAACATTTTAAAATTTACTCATGTTTTTAAATTTATAAATAAATTTTTTTTTCTGGTTTGTTATTTGTTTATGTTTTTAATTAATATATGGGGGGGACCAAAATCTTTTAAGTGCTTGGGCCTCTAAGGGCTCTATCTCACGATGGGGAAATGCATTAATGAGAAACTCCCGGGTTTTATCCTTAATTTATACGTACTAAAGATGAGGGTTTAGAGTTCCATGTACTTTGGGTTTTTTCCCGCATTTGGAAAAGTGTCCATTGCCCTAATGCTTCAAACCCTTTTAAATTTCACACATGGGAAAAAAGTTGTTGCAACAATGTTAATTTTGGAAAAAAAAAACTCTTGAATTTCAGCATATCGCCCTTTCCCTTTTGTCATTCATTATTAAACCCGCCGGTGTTCCATTGTAATTTTCCAAGGGCCCGTAGATCCCCAAAGTATCTAACTTTGAAATGTTACCTTTACCTGCCAGTGCCAACATTCCATGATCCCTGATGAAGAGCATCCTTCGCCACCTCCTTTTTAATCAAAGCTAAATTCTAGCTTTCATTTTGTTTATTTGGGGAAAACCTAATCTTGTGCCCCATGGATTCGCTCCTGGGAAAAAAACACATTTTAAGCAAGTAAAAAAAAAATCAGATCACCTAGGTTTTGGGAAACTCACTAAAAACCTGGTTAAGGGGGGTATTACCGATTTTTTTTTTTAAAAAAACCCTTGATGGTTGGGGGGGATGTCTTTTGGGACAGAATTATGTAAGAACCAATAAAAAACGGGGTGAACAGACCCTAAGATTTGTAACCAGCCCTGCAGGCGGGGCCCCCTCCTTTCCCAGTACTGCCCTCCTAGCCTTCAAGCTCATGGACTGGACTACATCACTGCCTTTTCTCACCAGCCCCACCGTATTCTTACTTACTGTTAAGTACATAAAACACACCCTTGACCTGGAGGGAAAGCCGCCGTGGAAGAAAGTAAAGGGCAATTTTGGGAAAATCAACGGGAAATCCTGTTTCTATAGTTTTGCTGGGATCCTTCCCCAAATCACCTTAAAATCATAATTCTTACCGCAATGCCCAAATACATCAAAAAACCTGGGTTGTGAAAAATGGTCCACAGTGGTGCAAAAAAGGATCTGTGCAGGATCCACCGATCTACCTGATTTTTATCCGGGAACCCTCCAATCCACAACCCCCTTTGGGCCATCCCCAAACCCAGACTGCACAAAAAAAAATCGGGGTCCCCCCAGCACAAGGCCCCCACAGGGGCACAGAAAATGGATTAATGCATGGACCATTTGATTTTTATGATTTTTCCCTTTGGATCATAAAAAAAAAGTGTCAAAATGATCCCCCCCCATCCTACTACGAATGCACATCAAAAATTTAGGGGTCCCCATGCATGGTATCGCAGGGTGAAAAAAACGGATTACTTGATTTTATCAAGGATTCCCTCCAAATCACTCCCCTTAATGTTCTATTCTGCACAAGTTGCACGGGTTCACAGTGATTCGGGGAAAAAAAATTATTTTCTGTAGATCCATGAGGTTTCCCAGGGATCAATCACCTCCCTTTATCTCTCCCAACTTTTTTTTTCATATTTTCCCCCTTTGGTCTACTCAAATCTGCTTTTTCCCCCCCGTCCCTTTTCCCACTTTGGGTCTTCCCAAAAAGTATTTGGGGGGTGCCCAGGACCCTCCGGGGCTTTGGGAAGGGGCAGATGGTGCTCCTGCAGAGAAGCCCTTGCCACACCCTTATCTACTTGAAGCTTGTGATACCTCATAGACAAATGCCCCCTTAAAATGAAAAATCCTAAGACTTGGGCCCTTAAGGGGGGGGCAAGGTACGAAGGCAGGAAACAGTGCAAACTCTGAAGTCCCTCCCCTCCCCCCTCCCTCCTTCTGGCTGTTGGTTCTTCCTAGGAGGGGGTTGTGGGTGCGTGAAAATTTAAACCTAGTCTTCGGTCATGGCTTTCCCAACGTGACAACTGGGGTCTGCTCTCTGCAAAGAGGCCCAACTTTGTAGGGGGCAAGCAGAGATCCCAGGGGCTCAATGTTGGGAAAGCCAAAGGGGGTGGAAAGTTTTTTTAGCTATTCATAGCCCCTTGCCTGCACCCATCCCCTGTTGTGGCCGGGAGCGGATGGCTGCGAGTAAAGGGTACAATCGACCACAGCCCCCCACCACAGACCCTTCACCCCAAATTTCTGCGCCCGAGCCTAAATCAAGGTAATTTCCCCATAAAATGTTGTAATAAATGTACATGATTCTCCTGGGCAAAGGACCTCAAATAAATCATCTTAAATTTCCATTATTTCTATGGGAAATTTGTTTTGATTTAAAGTATTTTGAGCTGAGCTTTTTTCCAGAACAGATTATGCCGAAACCAAGGTCTACTGTAATACATCTGTTCCACCAACAAAAACACTCCAAACTCAAAGATCTACAAATCAAAATTTTTCAGACACAAAAACCATAATTAACAAATCGCACTTGAACTCATGCAAATATGAACCCCCAAAAAACCCTGCCACCCGATCAGTAAACTCAACCCCAACTTATTCTGGCAAAAATTTTATTTTTTGGATTCATACAAGGGATACCAGGGATTTGTGCAGAAAGAAACAATTCGGGAATTTTTAAAACTGATGGGCACTCAAAAAAATTTGGGTTGGATACGATTAAAGAATCTAAAAGAGAAGGATATTATAAAAAACAAAGATTGCATGAATTAAAGTCAACAGGGGGGGGCGATAAAAAATTAAAGGGATATTAGGGAATCAAAAATGGATGGGGCAAAAAGTAGAAAAGGGAAGATCAATGGTTCCATTCTCTTGGGGAAAAAAAGATAGACAAGGGGTTGTAAAAAAAAATATGAAAAAAAAAAGGGCGGAGAGGAGACATCTAAAAATTTTTGGGTCTTTGGGAAATCAGAATGAAAATTTATTAAATTAATTGGAAGGAAATATGGATTTAAATACAAAAAAGATCAGGTATTTTGGGGGGATAAGAGAGGAAAAATTTGGGAAAAAAAAATTAAAAGGATTTAAATTGAAATATTGCAAAAATGGTATTAACCCCACAGAATTAAAATAAAATAAATAAAAACATTTCAAAAAATTTTTTGGGTTTTGTAAAAAGAAAAAGGTACTTTTGCACATAGATAGGGAACTGCGAGAAAATACAAAATTTTGGAGGAAAGTAAAAAATTTGGGTTATCAGAAATTACAAAAAAAGGATTGAGAAAAAAATAGACTTTTTTCTTGGGGTTAGTAGATAGAGAAAAAAAATGGAAAGGTAAAAAGTTGTCTACAGGAATACAGCAGCTATAATGTACTAACGGGGGGAGGGAAGGACCAAAGAAATGGAAATATGAAAAATGGAAAGTTTATATACTGATTTTTTAAAATAATTGGATACAATTATGCAAAAAAGAAAACATAGAAGGGAAAATAGAATTCTAAAGGGTGGGGGAAAAAATAAAATTGGATAAAAAAGGGAAACCCCGAGGGGTGGAAAGGGCTTTTAATATTCCTCATGCCTTAATAAAGTTCAAAATGAAGGATATGAATTTCTGCTTGCGGGGGGGGGGGGGTAATGAGGAAAAGGGGTAAAGGTGATTAATTTTTCGGGAAATTGTAAAGATGGAATATATGTGTTACTTCCCCAAAAAAAAGCTAAAAAAAAAGAGCCCAGGTTTTTTAGTCATATAAAGTAAAGCTTTGCTGTTATCCTGCCCCTATTTTTTCTTCACAATTGCCAAGTCCATCCAATCTTAAAGGGAAAACGTAAATAATCCTAATTAACACAAACAGTGATCCTCATGATACAAAGCAATTTGTCCTCAGGGCATTGTATTTTGGTTTTTTCAATCATGGATCCTAATGGGGGCAATGACCCGTGAAACGGGGTCCGCGGAAAATTTTTCATTCTCGGGGTTTTTATAAAAAATTTTTTCATCTCTCAAGTTTTTTTCAGAGGAAGTCCATTACTTCCATGATTGGGAATTCCTTCATATCACAATTTTTCCCATATGCAAATGTTCGTATCTAAAGTACCATTTTAAAATTTCCCTATGTTTTTCTTTAAATTTAGGGTAACCCCCTCCCTGTTGCGGGGTTGGGACCCAAAAACCCCATCAAAATTGAAAATGATGGGGGGATTGGGTTGGGTCGGTACGGGGGCGGGTGTTTGGGGGCCCCTTTTTACACTTACTGGGGCCTTGCGGTCCCAAAGGGGCCTCCAATGGTTTTCCCGGGGCTTTACCAGCCTAAAAAGTGATCGGAAGTCATTTCCCAAAATTTCCCAAAAAACATTCCCGGGGCCTCCAACAGGCCCAGGAACCCTTTAAAGGGGCCCCTCAAAGTGGTTTTTTCAGGGACCCAATTGTCACTGAATTCTGAGGCCTGCAAGGGGCTCGAAGCCCCTCAGAGGCCCATTCGGGGGCACCCCACCTGGGGTAAGTACAGGAGCCTGAAACGGGTTCCACCCACCTTATCCCGGGGGGGCCTTTGTTTCTTTATTTCGGTCCCACAGTTAAAACCATAAAAGGGGAGGGGTTTTATGTAATTTTTTTTATATATTCTTCCCTTTTAGTTTTTAACTGGACCCCCCTCTTCAGGGCCCGAAACTCTTTCTCTATTTTTCCCCCCTCACTTTATCTTTTCTCAGGCCTGGTGTCTGTTTTCTGTCTCCTGGAAAAGTTTACAAGAGAACCCAAAATAAAACTACCCAAGATTTCTGCATACAAATTACCACACACCAAGATGTACAGCCCAAAGAAATTTAGAACGTTTTTACTTTTGAAACTGATGGTTCCCCCATGCTTTCATTCTGTTTTCAGTTTGAAAAAGTGGGAAAGTACACAAAAACTTACATTTAAATTTTCATAAATTACCATCCACTACATTTTTTAGTTTTTTTGGTTTTGCCTATATGCTTTCACAGACAAACAATCTATCAATCTAAAATTAAATTAAACAGTTTCTCCTCTGATAGTTTTATTTGGATTTTTATAGTCTTGTATTTTATTCTGCATTTCCCGTTTTTCCCCCTCCAAAATTTTTCTGACAGAAAGATTTTCTTTAGGTCAAAATCCAGTCTGGTCCTTCAATTACATGATAACCTATTTCTGGCACTTTTACAAATTTCCCTCTGTTCCCTTAATGTAAAAAGGGCTATTAAGGGAAATTTAACTTTGTTCGGCAGGATTCCGAAAATTTATCCTCTATATGAGTTATTCAGGGAAAAAGGCACGTATCACAGAAGTTCAATTACTTCCGCATTTAAATACTTTGTCCCCGTATAATTCTTTGATGGGAACTAAAGGTTTTTCCTGTGTATGTGTTTTTGATGGGAACTAAGGGAGTTCTGGCGAACTTTTCCACATTCCATGCATTACAGTTTCCCCTTTGGTTATTTGATGGGAAATAAGGCTACTGCTCTGCGAAACTCTTTCCCCCATTTCCCTACATTCAATGGTTTTCCCCTGTTGTTTTTATGGGAACCCAAAGGTACTGCGTGGCTCACTCTCTTTCCCCATTCCATAATTTAAATGGTTTTTTTCCTTTACATGTTTTTTTTTTTGAACAAAGGGAAATGCTATCATGAAGTCTTTCCACATTCCATGCATTTATCGGTTTTTCCCCCGTTTGTGTTCTTTTATGGGGAAATAAGGCCCCCTGCCCGACTGAAGCTCTTTCCACATTTTCCCTACATTTTTTAAATGTTTTTTTTCCGTATGAGTTTTTTTGGGGAACTAAGGGCAGAGCTGCGGCGAAACTCTTTCCACATTCCATGATTTAAATGTTTGTCCCCAGTATAGTTATTTGATGGGGAAATAAAGGGGACGTTCGAGAAGCTCCTTCACATTCATACATTCAAGGTTTCTCCCCGTTGAGTTTTTTTTGGGAACTGAAACTCTGCAGTGGTAATTCTTCCACATCCTGCAAGTAGTAGGAAAGGGGGGCCCCGTCAAAGGGGGAAAAAAACCCCTCAAACACCGGAAGTCCCCCCCCTTTACCGGAAGTCCCGCCCCCCTTTCCCAAGTCCCGCCCCCACCGGAAGTCCCCCCCCTTACGGAAGCCCCACCCCCTTACGGAAACCCCACCCTTCCCCCCCCCCCCCTTACCCCCGGGAACCCGGAACCTCTGGGCCCTTTGACCCCGGGGTGACTCCCCTTCCCCCTGACCCGATGGGAGCCCTTGCCCCCCCCCGAAAACGTCCGGGGTCCCCCTCCCCCCCCCCTCGGGTGCCGGGCATCCCTTCCCCCCAGGGCGCTGCCGTGGGTAGGTTTTGGGCCTTTTTCT
>JAWVWN010006226.1:0-42427 GCA_037367305.1 Phrynocephalus vlangalii | reverse complement strand
TTGGCCCCGGGCCCTTTAAAAGCCCCCATTTCCCCCCTAGAGGGGCCGGGCCCAAAGGATGGGGGGGCAATGGTGACAAGTGTGGTGGCTCGATGGACTGTTAATTTTTTTTTTCACCCCACTTGCCCCGGTGTTAGGTTCCCCTTCCCCAAATGATCATCAACTTCATAATGAATACGGTGGTGAATCGGTGGTGCAGGGGTTTAGGTATATAAAAGGAAAGGCCCCCTGGGACAAGCTGGGGGATTTTTGGGGCCCTCCTCCCTTACCAAAGGGGTTTTCCCGGAAAAGGGGAAAAGTGGTTTAAAAAAAAAACCCAAAAGTATTTTACATTACCGAAAACCACTTCGGGGGCCTCCAACAGGTTCTGGGTTTTATGGGCCCCGGGTTGGTTTGTGGTGAAGGAAGTCACCCCGGAAATCCCCCTAAAACCCAAATTCGGGGGGCCCCACCCGGCCCCGGGAAAAGCCCATTGGGGGCCCCCTTTCCCGGGGCCCGGGCCAGGCCCATTTTAGTCTAAGGGCCCCCAAAAGGGTTTCCCCTAGTAACCGACCAGCATTGCATATTGCAGATTCAAACCTCAAATAGGGGGGGGTTTTTAACTTTTATAGCAGGCTCCCCAACGGGGGGGGACGGGGGTACCAGTACCCCGTGAAGGGTTCAAAATACCCCACCAGATCTTAAAAAATGTGAGGGGATAATTTCCACCTCTACTCCCCAAACCCCAAAAGGCCGCCCATCCCCAGAAAAAGCTGGGTTCCCACCCATGTCTCAGCCAAGCGGAGCAGTTCAAGGGATGGTGCAGTCCCTGTTCCCTCCCGGCCAAATGATTGAACACCATGCTTGTGACCAAATTTAGTTGTTGGTGCAGAACGGAGGAAGGGGAATGGAGGGGACAGTGAGGGACGGGGGCTTGGGGGGTGCCCCCTTCCCTTTTCGGGTGGGTCCCCCCTTTCCCTCCTGGGAATTCCTTCCTCCTTCCTCCCCTCCCTCCCCCTTCCCCCCCACAATGCCCCAAGAGACTGGACCCGTGTCCCCTGCTGTTTTTTGAAACCATTCCCCTCCCTTTCCGGGGTGCCGTGGCAATGTGATGCCCCCTGCTGGCTTGGCCCCTCCCAGTGCACACGAAATGGGAGAGGGAGTGAGGTTATGGGCGGCAAGAGTGGCCCGCGAGGGGGTGGAAGGGAGAAGGGGGAAAAAGGAGGAGAAAACAGATTTAAGTTAGGCCCCGGTGGGGGTTTGGGGGGGAAAGTGCCACTTTTTAAAAAAAATCTTCCCGTAGCCTGGGGAGGGAAGGAGGGGATTGGAAGCATGCTTGTGTCCCTTTACCCCCCCACCAGTGAGGGGTGTAAAGGGGTTGTGTGATGGCAGCCTTACCCTAGGAATTTCATTGAGATTGGGTTTCCCTTCCAAAAAAGGATTAATTGATTTTATTGGTTTATGGGAAATACTTTTATTACAATTTTTTTTATTATGGCTGGAAAAAAGTGTTTGCCCTGGAGGGTATTTTGATATAGGTGTAATAAATAAAACAGTTGTCAATAGTGCTCCCTTCCCCGTTAAAACCCGGTTCTTCAGCAAAAATGGCATTTTACAGATTCTTTAATTTCTGAAGATGAATTTAGTAAATTTTAGCTGTAATATCTTTTAGGTAAATTTGGGCTATAGTTATTGGATCTTTTCGATTACCTTTTTTATACAATGGGAAACCCCTAAATGTGGGGGCCCTCCTTGGGGATGCAGCCTGTGTTTTTATATGTTTGAAGGCGGCTAATATGGGTGCCCCCCAAAATTTTTCTTTTCCCTTAAAAAAATTTTTGGGGGTAGGAAAATCTTTCCAGGAGCCCTTTTTATTCTTTAAAGTTTTTAGATACCCTTTTTATGAGCATAGCTGGGAAAGATAAATTTATAAGTAGAGGTTTTTTGTGTAGTATCCCTAGGCACTTTTGTGGAAAAAATGATTGGCCTGTTCAAAGTTGGGAAATGCTATATAGCAAAAAGAGTTCCTCAATTTCCCGCGTGGGTTAACATGGGAAACGTTTATGTTTTTCATTTAATTTTTGAAAAGTGCTCCCCATAAATAATTTTTAAAGTTTAAAAAAGGTGAGTAGATGTAAATATGTACAGGGTTGTCACCTCAGAGAACACCCCCCAAAAATTACTTTGGTGTGCCCTAACCATATCTAGGTAATGAGGGGGGCTTTGAATCACAGACAAAATGGTGTCTGGCCATTTTGAAAACACAACACAAAAAAAGGGGAGAGAGGAAAATCCCAAAGAATGTTGCTGCCCTTATTGCCCCCTAGAAAAAAAGCATTTTAGGGTTTTGGTTCAAAAGGGGTTTAAATTATTCAGGTAACATTGCTAAGTAAAAATGGGTTTACTCATTTTTAACTCAGAAGAAAGAAGGCTGAGTGAATTTGAGTGGCCCCGGAATGAATCTGGTCATAAACCCCGTTTTAGCCGCATTTTCAGCATTTTTAAAGAATGAAAATGTGGGATTAAAAGGGGCCCCGGGAAAGTTTTCTATGAAAAATGTGTGGAGGCGTTTTAATAAATCCCACTGAAAAAAAATAAAAATACATATTTTTCCGTGTGGAATCCCTGATGAGATTTTCAGGGTTGTGTTAAAAGGGAAAGGGGTGGAACAGGCTTTTGGTTTTTTTAAATTTCCCAGGGAAATATTTTGGGCCCTTTAGATGGTTTTTTGGGGGGGGGAAAAGTTCTTTTTTGGAGCGCTTGTTTGGGCATGTTTTTTTCCCCTTATGTTGTTTTCCCTTAGGGGGAAATAAAGCCCAGTTAAAAAAAATTTTAAAAAACCCCCCAAAAAATCTGAAAAAAATCAAAAAAAATGCCCCAAGGGGAAAATTTTGGGCTAAAAAGGGGGAAGGCTTTGATGTTTTAAAGTTTTTTTGTTCCTTTTAAATGCAAATAAGAGTTTGTGTTCAATTTGAAGGTTTTTAAAAATTTGGTTTTTAATGGAGGGGAATGGGGGTTGCGCTGTAGAAAATAAATAGAGATGGAAAAAAGGAGGGAAAAATCCCCCCTATAATTTAAAGCCTTTGGAAAAAAAAAAGGGCCCCAAAATGCCCTAAAAGTGGGCCCCCGGGGAAATGACCGAGAAAAATTTTGCTTGGATGGGAAATTTTCTGGGGGGGCCTCCTTAGTTATTTTTTACTTAAAAATTTTTGGGGGGGAATTTCCAAAAAACTGGTGGATTGACAAAATAATCGAAAAAAAGAAAATTTTCCCTTTTTTTTTGGGGGGGGGGTTTATACAGTTCTCTCATCATTTTTTTAAAAACAGATGGGAATGAAACTGGGGCCCGAAAAGTACAAAAAATATGTTTTAGTTGTCCAGTTTGTTTTAGAAATTTTAAAATTTAAAAATCCCCCCCCTTTTGTGTCGCTGAAATAAGTTTGTGTGTTGTAGATTTTTTAAAAGGGATGTTAAGGGGGAAACCAAAAAATTAGATATATGCAAATGTTATTTTTTATAAGTCAATAAAAGGTGAAAAAATTATATGAGATATACGTTAAAAGCAAAGCGAGATATGCAACCCTTATTTTGGGTATAATTGTGATGATTATGGTGTACAGTTATGAAAACCCAAATTTCCCAAAAATTGGGGAAAAATTTGAAAATTAATTTAACAAAAAACACAAAGGGTTGGAAAAAGAACAAAATTGGACCTCTAAAAATTATAAATGCAGATGTACTCAGTATTTGGTTTCAGCCCCCCCTTTTTCTTTAATTTTGTTTCGTGTGGTTGGCATGGAGGTTAGGGGCAGGGGGTTTGTGGCCCTTTAAACCCCGGGAATCCCCTGGTTTTTTGAATCAGGTTTTGGTTTTTTTGGCAGTGTGGGCAGGTGCCTTTCCCCGTGGGGAAAAAGAACCCCATCCCCCTAAAACTTGTCCGTGGAAGGAAAGCATGAAGTGTCCAAAAAACTCTTATTTGGAGGTGCGTTTTCCCCCGGTTAATGAAGCAAGTGGACTAAACCCCCGCAGATGGCAGGTCCCCCAAAACAAAAAGACTGTGGAAAAATTTCATGGAAATTTAAGCAAAATTTCTTATGTGGTTTATTTTTTCTATGTCCTTGGTTCCTAATGAGATGCAAAAGTTTAAACAGAAAAAAAACTTTGGACCCTTGACCCCAAAAGTGTTAGGAGCGCTTGACAAGAGGAATACGATTGAACCCCCTGTCCCCCCCATCTTGTGTGGCGGGTTTTATGCACTAACTCCCGCCCCCCCACTCCTTGTGAAGTTAACAATTTTGAATGCCCCTTTTTGACAATCCCCTTTCCCCCGGGTGGGTTTATCCCCGTGCTTGTGCATTTTCTTCCACTTTTCTTTCTATTGATGTGCTTTGTTTTAGCATTTTGGGAACATCCAATTCTTTTGAAAAGGTCCCTTTTTTGGGGTTTTTTTTGGGGGTGCAGTGATGGTTTCTGCCCCAATTGTCGGTCCATTTAAAGGTCGGGGAACTTTGAGGTTTTATGGATTCATTAGTGATTAGAGTGGGGCCCCCTTTGACCCTAGAATTTTGAACCTTTTAATATTCTAATTTTTGAGTTGTGAATTTGGGGTTTTCATAAATGTACGCCGAATGTCACAGTTATACCAAAGCAGGTTTAAAACATTTTCCCCTTTGCGTGTAACGGGGGTCTACTCATATATTAATTTCACCTTGGGAGTTGACTTATGAAAAAAATAAAATTTTTGCCGATTTTTAATTTTTTTGAGTTTACCTGTATGTTGTTTTGAGGGGTGACCCTTTGAAAACCTTTTAAAATTTAAATTGAAACTATGCAGCCCTTTTTTACAAATTTTTTTAATTTGATTTAATTTTTCATGCTTTGTGTCAAAGTTTTTGGTTAATTCGTAAGCAGTCACAAGCGGGAAAGCTCTAGTGGTTTTAAATTGGAGCGAAAGATTGGGGAAACCCCAAAACCACATTGGGAAAAACAAATCTAGAATAAATGCCATGCAACTTAAAAGATGGGGTTTAAAATTTCATGTAATGTTTGGGGGGGCTTTTTACTGCATGACCACGTTGAGAAGTGTTAAAAACCGTAATGCCCTCTCAGAAAACCCCAAACCCAAAACCACGTTGGGGGTTTTTTAAATTTTTTTAAACAAAACTTTCATTCATACCAGATTTTTGTTGCTTTCGGTTGAGTTTGTCTTCTTTTTCCCTGACTGCTTCCTTTTTTTCCCGGGGTTTATTTCCCAGAGGTGGTGGTGGGAAACCCTTGACTTGCCTTCAGGCCCCCTTTTACCAAATTCCTGCTGGGGTGACTCTGAGACCCCTTGGTAAGGTTTGGGGGATTTCCCCGAGAAGGGGTGTGTGGAAGAGTGTGTTTATTATGAAACAATGTACATTTTGGGATTTTGTATAAAGGAATTAATTTTTCCCCAATAAAATTATTTTAAAAACAAATTTTCCTTTTAACAATTTCCCATAGGAATGATTGAAAAGGGTGACCCCATTTTTATTTTGGGAAAGATTTCCCCATAGGTGTTATGTTAACCCAAATTTTTCCCCCCGGGAATTTTTTATTTTGTAAAATTTTATGTTATACAAGGTGTTTTTTTATACAAGGTTATGTAGTTTTTCATGTCAAACCCAACAAAAAAATTTTGGCTTATATCAGAAAAAAATTAAATGTTGAGCCCAACGCTTTTGGGAAAAATTTGGTTGAAGGAAGATCTCTCCCTTTAGAGATATAATTTGCTGTTATAAAAAACATGGAATATCAGAAACCCATTGATAAGGAACCACTTGGTCAGTGCTTAAACGTTGTATCCCACCCAAAAAATTTTTGTTTAACAAAATGGGTTCAGCCCCAGGTAGCAGGTTAAAGGTTCATTAGCTTTCCCCCTTCCCAAAGGTAGGTAAAAATGAGTCCCAGTGATAATTAAATTGAAAGGGCCCCCCAGAGGTTTGCTTTAAAAAATATGGGGGGTGGCATTTAAAGCGGGCTTGTTTTGTTTGCTTTATTTTAAAAAAAAAGACCCCCCGGTTGTAGGCTTTTTCGTTTCCCCCCTGTTTTTTGGTTGAAAAATTGTGGGAAAAAAAATTTTTTAAAAATCAAAAAGGTTAAAAAATCTTTTTTATTTGGGGTTTCCCCCTTTTAACCCCAAAAGTTGTGTTTGTGGCCCATTGGAGAAAGCAAAAAAGGGGGTTAAAAAGTTTAAACCATAGGAAAATTTTTTTAAATTTTTTAAATTTTATTTTGGGAAAGGGGGGAATGCTTCAATCCACATGGAAGGAGGGGAAAAGGCTTTCCGGGATATTTTTTTTTCCGGGTCTTCCAAGGTTTACATAAAAACCCCCCCTTTTGGGCCCCCCCAAATGGGGAAAAGTATATAGAATCCTAGCCCCCTAAAAATCATGATTTGGGAAAAGCCCCCAAAAAAGGGCCTCTAAAAAAACCCCCCTTTCCCCCAGGGGGGGAAAAACCCCCCCGTTTTTCCCGATAGATGGCATAGTCTGCTTAAAAATAAAAAAGGAGACTCCCCCAACCCCCGTGACAGCATATTCCATCCCAAAACAGTCAAACCCGTAAAAAAAGTTCTTTAATGTCAAATGGAATCTTTTCCTGTATTTTGAAACCACTCCCCCGAGTTAGTTTTAAAGCAGTCAGAGTATGCCCTGGATTCAAAAAAGGGCAGCTGTGATTTTTGCTTATCGGAGGCAAAGGGTTTTCTTTAGATAATATTTTGTATTATCAATTTTTTGGGGATTAAAAAAAAATTCCCTGTGTCCTTCTTGGGAACAATCCCCTTCATAAAAGGGGCCCAGTCGGTTTTTTAACCCCGCCTTTTTGGTTTTCATTGAATGAGCTTGGGGTTGGAAAAGAAAAACATAAGAAAAAAAAAAAGAGCCATGTGGATCAGGCAAAGGGATTGCCCCGCTTCCCGTATCTCACGCGGCCCCCCAAATGTTTTCTGGGGAGCGACGAGACTAGATTTGTTTGATACCATCCCCGCATTGGCCCTTTAAATATCCCGGGGGTTTTTTCTGAGGTTTACATGCCCCTCATGGTTTGTAAATGTGATGGAATTTTCCCCCGGAATCTGCCCAAAACCCCTTTTTAAGGCAAACCCGGCAGATGCCATCATCAATTTTTCAGGGGTTGCCCGATAAAAATGGTGGGTGAAAAAAATAATTTTTTTGTTGTTTTTTACTCTGAGCCTCAATTTTTTTTGGGTCGGGGGTGACCCTAAGCTTTTTGACAAAGATGACCCCAATAGGGGTTTTTGGCAAGTGAGTGTCCCAAAATCTCCCCCGTCTTATTGGCATTTTAAACAACTGTGTTTTTATTGACTCTCCCAAAGGGTTGGTGGGGAGATTTAAGAGATGTGTGGGAATGAAAAAAGTTTGCTTGGCGTTTGCTTTTGGGGTACCTCCCCCAGCACCCAAAAGGGGAAAGCTTGTTCATCTGGCTTCTTTTCTTAGGGACTTTTAAAGTCAGCATGCCCGTAGTGGTATCAGGCCCCAGGGGGTGGAAGTTTTTGCAGAATTGTTCAAAAGATGTTTCAGCCGCTGGGAAGCAGACCCCTTTTTATTTCAGCCCCCGAGACCCTTCAAGCCAGAAGATAGGATGGAAAAAAAGGATTCCCCTTCTGTTGCCATGAGGAAGTGTGGGAAACCCGGGGAGACTGGGGGGGGGGCTTGATAAGCCCGCAGAGGACCCGGAGGCTCCTCGAGGGGTGACGCTCCCCAAAACCCAACCCCCGTTTGGGGGAAACTTTTGAGTCAAACAGTGTCCCCGGGGCCCGCCGAAGGGGACCGAGGCAGATTGTGCATCGAGAATGGTGAATTTGAGCAGGTAGATAATGAAAAATTTGAGTGAAAATTATGAGAAAACAAATTTGGGGGGAAAAGCATTTGTTGGTGAGGCCAATGTGTCTTTTGCTAAAGAGGAAACCCAAGTTTATTTTTTTCCTTTTATTTTAAAAGGTTTTCTTCTTTCATTTTTTCCCACTGTCCCAGAAAAAAGGGGAAAAATGCAGTTTTAATAAATGTACTAGAATACATAGATGCGGGGGAATAAGCCCCCCTTTGAGTTTTGGAGACCACCACATGTAAAAGAAATAGAAAAAGCCTTGTGGAGCAGGCCACAGCCCCTCTTCTGGGCCCCCAACAGTGGTCCCCCTTTTGCTTCAGTGTATTCCAAAAGATGCTTTTTGCCCTTTATTCCCCCAAAGGCATTGAGGAAATCGCCTTTCTCTGAACCCCGAGGTTGTCCTTAGGCCCTCCTTTAATTTATAGCCCTTGTTCCCCCTTTTTTTCCATGAACTTGTCCATTTCCCTTTTTTAAAACTGTAAGGTGAAGCTGTCACCACTTTTTCCCCGGGGGCGTTCCCCAAAAAGTGTTTGGATGAAAATATTTTCTTTTTGTTTGAGATTTAGCCCAACGTTCATGGAGGCCCCGTTCTTAGTGGTGGGAAAAACAGCTTTTTATTTATTTGTCCCAGTGAAAGATTTTTAAAATTTTTAAAAGGTCACTTTGGGGGTATCGTTCAAGAGTAAAAAGGCCCCGCGTTGCAGCCTAGATGTTAAGGAAGGGTTCGTCCCCAATCAATTTGGTTGCCCCCTTGCACCTTTTAAATTTATAAAAATCTTCTGGAGGTTGGGGGACAGGGTGTAACATTTTCCCCGATGGGGCTCAACAAAATTTTTAAAGGGGCAAAATGACATTGTGATTATTTTTTTTTTATCCCCTTTCTTAAAATCCCCAGCTTTTGGGGTTTGCTTTTTTAAGCTGTGGACAAATGGGTTGACGCCTTCATTGAGAGTCCAAGGAAATCAAGGTTTTTTCCGGGTTTTTTGCAGAGATTACGGGCCCATCCGTTTATAAATGTAATTTTGGGCCTAATTTCCTCCCCTTTATTTGGGTTCAAGTTAGTTCGGATTTTGGGTGACCCCTTTTTAGGTTTTTTTCCCGTTTTAAAAGGGTATAGAAGTGGTTTGCCCCTTCCCCTTTTTTGGGGAATCCTGGGGCGGTGCAGCTTGTGATGTGAAAAGGTGTCTGTATTTTTTTAAAAGACAGAGAGGGGAATAAAAAACCCCCCAAACCCCAAATTGCATTTGATACCTAAAACCCCTTATTCAGCCCGTTAAAAAAAATTTTCCTAGTTTAAAAAAACCCTAAGAGTAAATTTGGGTGATTTTTGGAACTGGAAGGCATTGCATTTGTGTGGGGGGTTGACCCCACATCCCCGAAAGGTTGTTGGTGAAAATTTGGGCTTTTTGTTAACCTTTCCGGGTTAAAATTGGGGAAGGATCTAAATATTTTAGGGATTTGATGTGGGCTCTTATGGGGGTTTATAAGAATTTTTTTGACAGCAAAGAAAGAAAAAAGAAATTTTTGGGGGGAAAAGCATTAATCAGTTGCAAAAAAAAGGAGGCCATGGAATTTGTAGAACTTTCAGAGGAAATGCTTTCAAACCCCCAATGATTCAGTGGACCTAAATTTGGGGCATGCGTCCGTTTGGTTTTTTTGCCACTGTGGCCCCCCCAAAAAAAGTGACCCAAAAATGGGAAGGTTGGAACCTTTTTTAAATGAGAAAAAGGGTTTAAGGCAATAAAAGGAAATCGAAAAGTTGTTTATTTGGTCCCAAAAAACCCCCCTCCTCAAAGCCCCCAAGACTTTAACCAAAGTGAAAAAATTTTATTAAATTTCCCATTTTTGATCCATTTTCTTGATGTGACTTTCAACAGTGATCTTTTGAGAAATTTCCCCTATGTGGGAAACTTGGAGTTTCCCAAAATTTGGGGGAAAATTTCAAGAAGAAATTCCGAGCACCCCCCCAGGTTACACTGGGTCCCAAAAATTTTTCTTTTTTAGTGGGTTTTGCGTGTCCCGGGGTGGAACCGATTTTGGGGAAAGGGAAAGGGTAAGCTAATGGACCTTGAAAAATCATTCAGCTAGATGGAACAGATGACATTTCTTTCCCAAAGGAGGCACAGAAAGAAGAGAAAATGGAGAGGGGAAACCCTTTGGGAAAATTGATGGTGAAAATTGAAAGTCCCGGATGTGACGAGGAAGACGTGGGGGAAAAGCACCCCGGAAAAAAAATTTTTTTGACAGCAAATAGCGATAATGATGGGTCCCCGTTGATTTTATTGGGAGGAAAAAATTTTGGATCCCCTTTAAAATTATTTCTGGGTTTTAAGTTGGGGCCCCCTTGGGAATGGAAAAATTTGGGGTTTTATAGGTTAAATCCCTTTCTAGAGGAGGGAAAGGGCCCAAATTTCTTTATTGAAAATAGGTGGACCAAGCTTTGCTTTAAATATATCACCCCAAAAGGGGCTGGTTAAAATTTAAGGTGTTATCCCGGAGATGGGTATTGTAGAGGTATATAGATGTAGAAGTTGATTTTTTCATTTAAGTATGCATTGATAAAAGGTATGACTTTGGTTTTTTTAAAAGTTTCCCTTAAAATTTCCCAAAATTTTGGTTTTGGTTGCTATCCCCTTTTTAAGAAAATGAAGATGCCCCCGTATTGATTTTTTTTTCTTAACCGTGGTCCCCAAATTCCAAAGCTGAACCCTTTAATACGTTTTTGTTGTGTTGACCTTCCCCCTGCTTGGAAGAGGCTAAAAACCCCCCGGGAAAAGGCCACTCCCGCAGGTGATGGGAAAATTTTCCCTATAGGAGCCAGCCAATGAGTCTCCAGCCCCATTGATGACAAACTGTAAACAAATCAAACTGAATTTATTTCCCCCCCTCCCTCCCCACTTCCAGCCCAACCCCGTTTGGCCTTTTTTTCAGGCTCATGGCAACCCCCTGGAAATGGTGTTTGACCCCCAAAGGGGTCCCCCCCGGGTTGAGAAACTGCTAAAAACCAAGGGTTTCGCATGAACTTTGGCTTCCCCCAATTTTAGATTTCAGTTCTCAGAATCGCTGTGTTGGGGATGTTTAAGGCTTTGGTGTTAGAGGGTAGAGATATAGACGTTTGCTGGTGTAGTTACTATTGCTAGGTTTTGTATCGAGTTTGAATGTTACATTCTAAATACAATTTGTTGTATTTTTTTTCCCCTCTTGGCTTTTTGGGCAGCCTTAAAATGATCATGTTCTGATATTTATTTATTTTTTTATTTTTTTATTTATTTATTTATTTATTTATTATTAAAATTTATACCCCCCCTTTCCCCAAGGGAACTGGGGGCTTACAGTAGGCTGAGTATCAGAAAATTTACGGAAACAAAAAAAAAAATAATAATTAAGACAATTTAAAAAGTTAAAAAAGTTAATGCCTTGTCTAAAGATTTTTTTGCTAAATTTGATTCATGATGTGTTTTTAAAATTACATTGCAATTGCAAAAGGCAGGGTGAGAATTACATTTGACATTCAAAAGGAAAAATATTAAAAACAAAAATGGGAAAATAAAATAATATTTTTTAAACCCAGTGTACGCCTAAAAAATTCCCCATCAAAATGGTCTGAAATTTTAAAAAAACCTTTTAAAAATTTTTTAAATTTAAAATAAAAAAGTGCAATACTCATTCTATAACCAAAAAATTAAAAGTTCAGGATGTTGATTTGTAGTCTGATAATTAAATTGAAAACCCCCCAAAGATGTTTTAAAAACTTTTTGGGGGATACATAAGTGAAATTTTTTTTCTTTGGTTTTTTATGTAAATGGTTTTTAAACAGATTTAAGATTAATTGGGGGGGATTAAACCCCAAAAAAGAACCATAAAATATGTTCAGCCCGGAAAGTGATGGAAAAAGTTTTAATGTTTTCATTGGGGGGTTTTTTAAGAATTTTCTTTTTTTGTTTATGCACTTGTGCTTTCTTTACTGGGCCACTTTTTTGGTTATTTTTCTTTGAACCCCTCCCCATTTTAAAATTTGAACCCCTTAAAAAAACCCCAGAAAAGAAAAAAGGAAACAAAGGTTTGTTCAGAACCAAGAAAAAAAAACTAACACCCGTCACTACCAAAGACCAGTTCAAAAAAAAAAAACCCAAAAAATAAAAGATAGTTTGCTCCCTTTAGAGTGCAGAGCAAGTACAAGAAAGGAAATAAGCTGGAAACCCCCACTCCTAAATTAGAGGAAAATAACAAAACAAAAAAAAACAAAACTAATCAAATAGTTAGGTGAGAAGGAAGGGATCAAGAGTAAACAAGGTTAGACAAGTGGCAAGTAAGGAAAACAGTAGTGCTAAAAAGGGTTGAGATGAGGAATGAGTGAAAAAAAGGGCCCCTTTTAACGACCCCAAAAACGCCGGGAAGGTGCCAGTCCGGAGTTAAATTTTTTTCCCACCAGCTCCCGGGGTTTGAGAAAAAATTAAATGGGAAGCCCCCTAAGCGTCCCCGGCCTTTTATGTACCTCTCGGAGGGTGAAAATCCCCATGGGATTTAAGGGAAATGAGTGTGGGCTTCCCCACTTCTGGTTTTTTTTTTGCGTCCCCCCCCTTTAAAAAAAGGAATCAGGACGAACGGGGTCGGGCGGTTCGGAGTGGGGCCTGCATTTTTTTTCCCCTCTTTTTTTTCCTCCCTATGCAGCAGGAGCAAGGAAAAAGCGGAGGGGGGGGGGGTAGGAAGAGAACAAAAACCCCCCGATCTTGGGCCCCAAAATTTTAAATGGCCAGCGGGTCTTTGGGGTGTGTGAAAAAAGGCCCCAAAAACACTGTGCATTTACGGGGGTTTTTCCCCCTTGTTTTTTGGGGGAAATTTTTTTTAAGGCTTTTTATTTTCCCATATCATTAATTGTTTATTTTCCCCGTTAAATTCTAAAGCCTTTTTGGGCTCATTTTCCCCAGTTGATTTCTAGTGTTATCTAAATTTTCCCCTGCCTGGGATTCCCCTTTGTTTTCCCCCTTCTGGGTTTAGTTTGGGTTATCCCTGACTGGTTCTTAGATCTTTTGGGGGGCTTTTTTTGTCCTGGTGTTTTTAAAATTTTTATATATTTTATATATATATATATTAATATTAAATGAGAGAGAGAGGAGGAGAGAGAGAGGAGAGGGGAGGAGGAGAGAGAGAGGGGAGAGAGAGAGGGGGGGGGGGTTTAAAGGGCAAATCTTTTGAACATGAGCCCCTTCAGGAAGTTGAGTCTGAAATGGGCTTTTTTCTTAGAGATTGAAAAGTTTTTTGCTTTCAACAGCCCCTTTTAGTTAGGAAAGTAGTTGTGAGTCCCACTTAAGATATGCCAATAGGTCAAGGAATGGTCAATGCAACCCATCCCCCCCGAAAGGTTTACTTGTCAAAATGCCCTTAGTTCCTGAAAAATTAAAAGCCCTCTTGGGAACCCAAAGTTCACCCACACATTGAGGTTGAGCTTGCCATTTGGGTAGGTCTTCCCCCCGTTTTGTAACAAAATTAGATTTTCATGTTTTTGAAACCCTTTGCAAATGGAGCAAGTCCCCCTGGGGTTATTATGACATACAATACCATTGTATTTTAAAAATTGAATACTACCCCTTCTTGCAGTGCCCCATCTACATGCCTGATAAACAATATTAAGGAAAGGTCTTCAGTTTTTCCTGTTGCTTTGTATCTCATAAAGTGTGTGAGGGAGCGATTCAGGGGGAAAACAGTTGTTCCCCTGTTTTTCCCTCATGAGGTTGATGAGTGAAAGAGCCCCATTTGATTCTATAATTTTGAGACTTCGAGTGACCCCTTGGGTTTATTCTTGAGTCCATTTCTATGCATCTAACCCCGAGTTAGTGAAGTGCTTTTTCAGAAGGTCCCCTGTCTTTTTTTGTTATTTTCTTGCATTATTGTTCTTTTAGTTTATTTTAGTTGTTTTTCATTATGGTGTTTATATAAACTCCCCGATTTCCCCTTTTTGGGGAAAAAATTCCATGGCTAAAAATGAAAAAATAAATAAATTGTTTTGCCCCGGATATTGTTTCTGTGGCCCAAGAAAAAATCAACCCCTTGTTTGTTTGGTTAGATAGGGGGCCCTTGTGGGCCTTCTCTTGAGTGCAGTTTTGGGGCCTAAAAATGTAACTTTTAAAACTTTTTTATTTGAAAGGGAATTTGTCTTGCTTTTTGTTTATATAAAAACTAATGGTGTACAGGCCTGTAAAGCAGCTCAACGCCAACGGCAAGCACCCCCAAAATTACCAGTGGTGACTTGCTCCTGTTTGTTTTGGTCTCCTCAGCAGCAGCTCTGCTTGGGAACACACCCAGAAGAAATTAGTATGACAGATTTTTTTTAATTTCCATGCGCTGTCAGGTGCATGTTGTTGGGAGCAGCTATTTAAAAGTAAAACTCCACCCCCTCAAGCACTGTAGGGACAGGAAGTTCTCAGAAGCTCCACCCCATCAGCTGTGTGCTCGTTGTGTGCTCACTCTATTGTTCTGCAAGCCTCCTCTCTTTCTGCTGCTCTGCAAGAAAAGAACTTGGAAGCTGCTGGGAGCAGTTATTTAAAGGTAAAACTTCACCCCCTTCATCAGCGTAGGGATAGGAAGTTCTCAGAAGCTCCATCCCCTCAACTGTGTGTTCGCCATTTGCTCACTCTTTTGTTCTGCAAGCCTCCTCTCTTTCTGCTGCTCTGCAAGAAAGAAAGAGAGGAATCCTTAAATCCTCTCATGCCACTCCCTAGACTCTCTCATTGGTCTATGGACCCACCAATCGGTACAGACCCCTTACCTGCTTCATATAGGTAAACACTACACATCATTGGGTATTGCTCCACTAGGTGCCGTTTCACAGTTTCACACTTCTGCCCCCCCCCCCCTTAGTGTTCTGTTGGCTGTTGACAGCAACCCTGACAATACTATTGGATGTCATGTTTCCTGGGCCATTTGACAGACAAGGGGAAAAAGAATGGGTGAGGGCATGAAAGAGGGAAACATGATTTTTAAAATGCCTGAAAACCTTTGCGTCCCTCTCTTTTGCTAACACAAAGTTTTGTGTTTAAGAGGCTCTCTTTTAGGAACTAACAAAATTACAAAACACAAAAAAGTAAAACCTTTTATTGTGTTTTTAAAAATCATTTGTCTTAGCTTGAACATCCATCCCATCCACATTCCTCACTGTACAAGAAGGCAAGCTTGGGGAACAGAATGAGAACATTTTTTTTGCACAAATTAGTCAAAATTGTGCCAATAATGGAAAAGAAAGCTGGCTGTTCATTTGTGATGGGGATTTTTGTTTTACACAGAACATTGCAGTGAACGAAATGATATTGCTGAAATAACAGCAAGTAAATGACAGTATAACAGAAAACTATCAGAGGGAATCTGTATATATAGTTACAAGTATGTTTATAAAATATGGCAATTATATTTTTAGCAGATAGTTACTGCACATAAACAGCGGATTTAATTGAATTTAATTTGTCTTTCTGTAATTTGCCATACGCTCAAGGAGGCATCAGAAGGTTGGTTGTGCCTTTACAAGCACAAACAGACCTTCATTAAGTGCTCTCTCTCTCTCTCTCTCTCTCTCTCTGCTTTTCTTCTCAAAGTGAAAAGACATTTTGTAGATGGTTTGTGCAAGTTATAGAGACCTTGATAAGGAAAAAATATCTTCTCATCCAGCTACCTCTTGATAGCTGATAGTCTGAAAATTCCTCATTGAGTATCTTGAGACAGCTTAAATCCATCAGAACAAAATAATTTAATGAGTATTTGTTGCATCCTCAGTCTCAATAGATGCACGCACACACTTCAAACTGTTTTTTGAACTTTTGGGTTCTTCTTCTACAGGATCCTTTAAATTCTGGGGATGATGTCAGTGAACAAGAGACACCAGACGTCTTTGACACTGATAACATAATTGTATGCCAATACGACAAGGTAAGGTAGATAATTTTTGCCAATAGTTTACTTAAAGCCTGATTCTACTGCCTTCTCTTCTGCATAAAGTTCCAGAGGAGTGCTCAGTCTGTTGAAAGTGCAACAAGAAAAGAACAATTAAAAATCTTTATTCTTAAAAACATACACAAATTGGAATGTCTGGCTGGAGAAAAAACAGTTTACAATATTTAGCATATGGAAAAAATGTAAGTTGGTAAACAAGGAACCCTTTGATAAGGAAGTCAGTCCAGTATGAAGGTACCTGTACCAAGAAATCAGTTTTCTTCATCAATGTATGCTATTCAAATATAAGCACCTGTAAAAGGTTCTTAACATACCTTATTGCCAGGCAGGATGTGTAGGAACAGGTGCCAAGGTGAATGCCCGCACCTTGCCTTATACTTGGAAGCAAACAGGTGAGGACCTGCCATACCTGCCATGATGCACATGAACATGACCCAACCAAAACTTAAGGAGCCATATTCTGCAGCATTTCAAGCTTTTAGGCTTTCTTGAAAAATATCTGCTATGGAGAAGGCTGGAGGGGTCAACAATTTTTTTCTCTCGGTTGATGGCCACATCCCTCTGGAGAAGCTGAGCCTGCCATTGGCAGGTAAGAGCTGAGGGCCTTGCGAGGCCAGGCCAAGGGCTGCAGATGTCCTGTCTTGATAAGGTGCATGGCAGTAAAGTTACTAGATCATGGTTCACCATAGCTGGGTCTGTCTGGCTATAGAGCCATGGCAACTGGACCTCTTTTCTTGAGTTTCGCTACTCATCCAAGCAACTTCAAAGTTTCCTCAGATTGACGAAGCTGCTTGGATGAGCAGCGAAGCGTTTCAATCCCTCAAGAAAAGAAGTCCAGTTGCCATGACTCTTCTTCCAGATAAACTCACCTGGATGACTGAGAATCTTCACAGACGTAGCCGGGTGTGTTTACAAGTGCAATGCAAACTGTATGCCAATATGCATGTCAGGGAATGTGGCAACAACACATATCGACACATGAGTACCCAGCTTGCTGGGGAGGCAATGTGTAGCCTGCAGAATTAAATTGTAAACTGCCCAGAGAGTGCTTGAAGCACTATGGGGCGGTATATAAGCAGAACACTTTGCTTTTTTGCTTTAACATATTTAACATGTGTCCAAGAAAAAGTGTATTACTGTATTCTTATGGCGTCAAGGTAACCTTGTGGAATCTTGACATAATTAATAACATGTACCTAAATCCTTATGGTGGAGCTGCCTGTCTGTAAGTGGTAATGATGGAATTGATGGATAGCTCAGGGGTTTAGGCATCTGGTTGAGAGTTTGGTTCCCCACTGCGCCTCCTTGATAAGGCGCTGGACCAAAGTTCCCTCTAAGGCCCATGGCTGCATGAGCACTTGCGAATCTGCCCCATTCAACCTTTCTCCTTCTCTGACACCCACAGTAACTGTTTTCAGCCCCTTTGATTCTGGTTATGATGGACACCTATGTGGTAGGGTGGTTGAGTTGTGCGTGCAAAGCAGGGCTGAAAAGTAGAGGAAATGCTGAACTGGACTGAGTGATCTATATCAGTGGTCCCCAACCCCCGGGCCGCGGACCGGTGCCGGTCTGTGGACCGGTTGGGACCGGGCCGCCTGGGGAGGCCGGGGAGGCTCCTCCCCTTTTCCTACGCCGCCCTCCTCCTCCTCCTCTTCTCTCCCGCGGGCAGCCGGAGGAGGAGTCGCCGCTGCCGGGCACGGCGCAGGGTGGGGTGGGGGGGGAGCCGGGGCTCCTGGGCGGGTGGGCCCGCCTCTCCTCCTGTTGGCGGCTGGAGGCAAGCGGCGGCGCAGAGGTGCCCCAACCGAGGCGGGCCGCAGCGGCCACGACCCGGGGCCCCGGCAGCCGCGGGTTCGGCTGTAGCTCCACGGCCGGCGGAGGGGGGCGCCCTGGGCCGCGCGGCCAGCTCGGCGGTCCCGGGGCGCCCTCGGGCCGGAGACGCCACCCCCCGGCCTCCCTCCCTCCCCCCCCCGCCTCGCCCGCCCGAAGGCCGCAGCCGGAGGCAAGCGGCGGCGCAGAGGTGCCCCCAACGAGGCGGGCGGTGGCAGCGGCCGCGGGGCACCCCCGCCGCGGCCGCGGAGCACAGCCGAACGGGGCGGCTGCGTGGCCGCGGTGTGGGCCGCCGCGGCCCGCCCCGGTTGGGCACTCTGCGCCGCCGCTTGCCTCGGCCGCCGACTGGAAGAGGAGGGGGGGCCCGCCCGCCAGGAGCCCCGGGCTCCCCCCCGCCCGTGGCGGGGGGGGAGCGCACGCCCGCCGCCCCCAGCCGGCGAGCGCCGCCGCCGCCCTCTGTGGCCCCCAAGGTACACACGCCCAAGCCCCCCGCACCTCCTCCTCCCCTCCTCCCTCCCCCACCCCCCCCCCCCACACCCTCCCCTGCCCCCCCACACCCCCCCTCCCCACCCCCATCCCCGGGCCACGGGAAAATAATCAAACAAATAACGGTCCGTGGAGACAAAAAGGTTGGGGAGCACTGATCTATATGGTTCCTACCAGTTCTCTTCTTCTAAGGCAGTGGTGGCCAAATTTCGGCCCTCCAGATGTTTTGGACCAAACTCCCAGAATTCCAAGCCTGTATTGCCAATGTCAAAGGACTGTGGGAGTTGTGGTCCAAAACATCTGGAGGGCCAAAGTTTGGCCACCACTGTTCTAAGGTGATGATGGTGGTGATTCCTACATAAATAAATTGTAAATCACTCAGAGAGTGCTGTAAACGCTACAAAGCAGAACACTTTGCTCCCCCCACCATCAGTCACAGATGTTTACTGGAAGTTTTCCATCCTCTCCCCAGAGATTCAAGGCTCCTAGGAACCTTTCGATCTGGGAAAGCTGGCGGCCTTTCATATCTAAAATGGCCGCCAGCAGTCCAAAGGGACAGAAGAACAGGAAGCGTTAAATCAAAGATTAACATCGTGGTTGATGACACGGTCACCCTTACAATGTGGAGTTGCACAACAGGATGCTAGCCTTATATCTAAAAATGTTTTCGGGTTTGGTAGATCTTCTCCCTCCCCTTTTAACTGTATTTTTAAAATAAACCACAAAATAATCAGCACATGTTACTGAAGGGTTATCAACACACTGCTCATGCATTGCTACTGTACGATCTTAAAGCAAACAATAGCCTTTGCTTTAAAAACATTTCAGTGGCTACCATTGTTGGGTGTCCCATTTCCCCTGGAAAAAAACACAAGTGTGAGATCTATTGAGTTGGGAGTGCAACCATGTCTCAGCAGCCCTTCTCAGTTTTCATATGTAAATTCTGCTTCAAGTACCTCTTGGTTAAAGAAGAGAAACTTTTCTTTTTAGTATGTTTTCTAATCGGCAAGCTTGAAAGGTCCTCAGCACACCCCTTTTAAAAGAGATTTGCTCTTTTCCTTTTTTGCCAGGTTCAGCGAAGTAAGAACAGATGGAAGTTTATTTGAAAGATGGTGTGATGTGCTTTGGGGGAAAGGACTACGTTTTTTCCAAAGCATTGGAGATGCCGAGTGGTGAAATGTAAAAAATATTTGGTGGTTTATTGTCTGTTAGAAATGCACTATGCACTGTAAATGTTTAGTTAAGAGGGGAAGGGTGTTCTTGGGCTCCGAAATGCAGAATGCATGGAGAATCTTCACATGTGCAAAAGATGTGACTTGAAGACATAAAAATCACATGTTAACGTTGACTCTGTTGTTGCTGTGACTCGGGTTTTGTGTCTTAGGACTTAAATGGTGCATATTGTTTTTCCAAAATGTGTGTGTGTGTGTGTGTGTGTGTGTGTGTGTGTGTGTGTGTGTGTGTGTGTGTGTGTGTGTGTGTGTGTGTGAGAGAGAGAGAGAGAGAGAGAGAGAGTGAGAGAGAGAGAGAGAGAGAGAGAGAGAGAGAATCTGTATGTGTGTTTCTTACCCCTGAGAAGTCTGGGTGAAGTTCTTTCATGTCTTTTAACTTCAGCGCTTTGTTAGCCATTCATGTTTTCCAGTCATAGCAACCCTATTTATTTTTATTTATTTATTTTGTGTATTTTTACCCCACTTTTCTCCTTGGAAAAGGACCCAAGATGGCTTACACATCTAAAAGTTAAGAGGGGTGGGGACTAACATTGAAAACATAGTGTCAGTGCAATCACACAAGGCGAGATATAAACACACACTTATAAGTGGTTATAAACACAAAGTCTGTGCAGTCGTGTATGGTAGATTCATATAAAAGACACATAATAGGTAGTCCCTCATTCAGGGAAAGCTTGCCTGAAGAGAAATATTTTTGCCTGTTTCCGAAAAGACAGCAGAGATGTGGCAGTCCTGGCCTCTAGTCGGAGGGAGTCCCAGAGTCTGGGCCCAGCAGCTGCAAAGGGCCTTTCATGGGTTTCCATGAGACATATAGTTAGCTGTGAGGGTGGCAGGATGGAGAAGGCCTCTCCTGATGACCTTAACACCATGCTGATTCATACCGGGAAGAGTCAATCTTTGAGATAGCTAGGACCTAGGCCATATCGTGCTTTGTAGGTTAAGGTCAGCACTTTGAATTGTGCCTGATAGCTGATTGGCAGCCAGTGGAGCTGCTTCAATAGGGGTGTAATGTAATCTCTGTACCCCGCTTGTGTCAGCAATCTGGCTATGAGTAAGCAAACTCCATCAGGCCTGTAATTTGCAGCCGTGCTCTTATCCAGCAAGCTAAAGTCTACTATGGCTTCCTTCATTGCGTCAATCCACCTTGCATTAAGTCTTCCACTTTTCCCTTTTTCAGGAAGCCTTGCTTTGTCATGATAGGCTCAGCTTAGTTGTTTTTGCTTCTAGTCAGAGTTTGATCTGGAACCCACTTATTTATCCTTCTAGCAATCCACAGTATCCATAAATCTCTCTTCTAACACCATGTTTTTAAGGAGTCTTTTCCTCCCTCTCAGCTTTCCTTGTTGTCCAACTTCCACATCCTTACGTAATAAATGAGAATACTGCAGTATGGATGTTCTTGGCTTACCTCCAGCGACACATCCTTCACACTTTGGGTATCGTTTCTGGTTCCTTCATTGCTGCCATCCCAAGTCTCAGTCTTCTGATGGCTCAGCGGCCGTTTCCGATGTGGCTGATGACTGAATTGAAGAAAATTCTGAACAAATTTGGTTTCTTCATTATTATCACTGCTATGTAGTTTGATGGGCCAGCCAGAAATCAAACTTAGCAGAGGTCAAGCAGGAATGTGGGTTATGTGTGTGTGCCAGCACACACTCATTTAGGAAAAGTAGTCCCCAGAAAACAAAAAGAACCGTGTGTCTTCAGACCGACAGCCCATCAAATCCAGCACTCTTTTTTTCACATATAGATACAAAAACAGGACATGAACATAAGAGCACTGTCCCACATGTACTCCCTAGAAATCATTACTTGATAGGCTTATTCCTCTATCCGTGGAAGAAATAAACAGCCACTATGGTTTCCAACCATTGATAGCCTTATTTAAAGCTTTGTGGCGCAGTGGTTAAACTGCTGTACTGCAGCCATAACTGTGCTCATGACCTGGGGTTCAATTCCAGGTAGCAGGACAGTAAAATGAGTACCCAGCTTGTACTTGTAAACCACGGAGAGTGCTTTAAGCACTGTGGGGTGATATATAAGTGGCACAGTTTGTTTTTATATATCACCACACATTTCTTAAAACCCTCTCTGAGTGATTAACAATTTAATTATGGAGGGTACACTAGGGGTGGGCACCTTACGAAAAACGACACACTGTTTCATCGTGTCATAAGGTTATAAAATGTTTCAAAATGAAATGAAACACCTGCCAGTGTTTTGTTACGAAACAAAACAAAATGCCATTCCCCCCTCTAAAACAATTCATCCTAGAGGAAATAGCCGGGGAGCTTAACAAGCTGTCCCCTGTAACCCCTTGAAATTTGGAAAGGTTTGGGTTTCATGGAACAGAGTTATTAAGCTCCAAAGGGGATGTGGGGGTACTTAACTGAAGGAGTGTGTTCTCGGCACATTTTACCATAGAGAGAAAGCTGTAAATTAACCCTATAATTGTTAAAGCATGCCGGACACACTCCTTCAATTAAGTACTCCCCCCACCTCCTTTGGAGCTTAATAACTCTGTTCCTTTGAACTCCAAACCTTTCCAAAATTCAAAGGGTTCCCTAAAATTGCTTGCAGAAGCTACCCCTGAAATTTGTATGCCTGGGTTTAAAATAAAAATAAAAATATGCAATGAAAAATTACTGATCCCAAGCATGCAAATGGCAGGGGTAACTTCTGCAAGTGATTTTAGGTTACCCACAGAGATTTGGAAATGCTTGGGTTTCAGGGAGCTGAGTTATGAAGCTCCAAAGGGGGTGCCCCTAGGAAAAAACCTTCCTAATTGGAATCAACGGGAAGCCGAGGCAGTGCTATCTCTCACCCAATCACTGTCCTATTGGCATTAGAAAGGGTTTTTTTCCCCCTAAGGGCACCCCTTTTGGAGTTTCATAACTCAGCTCTGTGACCCCCAAACCTTTCCAAATTTCAGGGGGTTACCTTGCTTCCCTGGGTCCTTTAGGATACAGGGGAGCATAGCACCATTTCATTTCATTTCATTTTGTAACAAAACTGCTTTAAAGTTCATTTTGTAATGAAATGATACAAAACTACTCTGGAAACTAAACGAAATGCTATTTTTCAGTTTTGTGCCCATTCCTGGGCTATATCGTTTCCTCTCCTCTCGCAAGGTCAGTTCACCAGCCTTGGAAGGGCGAAAAGTTGAATCAACATTGGAATTGAATCAGCCCAGGCTGTGAAAAGAATCTTGACTGCAGTACTGCAGTTTATCTACTGTGCCACAAGGCCGATTGAATTTGCCAAATTTCCTTTTAAAGCTACCCGGGCTGGTTGCAACAAAGGGCACTAGATGTAAAAACACCCAAGAGCTAATGTGGTGTTGTAGATAGTGTGTTAGGCTCTGACTCAGGAGACTTGGGTTCAAATCCCTGCGTGTCCATGGCAACTGCATAGTGGACAGCAGTAGTAAACTACTTCTTGAATAGTAAACTACTTCTTGAACAACCCACATATCTTAAAAAGTCACCGAGAGTCACTGGAAATCAAAAGTGATTTGATATCAGCAGAGTATTTCTGTCTAAAACTCTTCCTTCAGTGATCCTGGGATTGTACTCTTTTGAAACTGGGTGTGAGGAAGGGGAACCCTTCTTTTCCCATTAAATAGCTGAAGGTCTGGGTAACATCAGCTCTATGATTCATGTTATTTGGTTTTCTTTGTGTGCATCTGTTTTTCACCCGCCCACCTAAAACATCGGATTATCCAAATGTTTGACATTTCCCAGGCTTTGATGGTTAAAAGAATCTCTAATATGACTATCCTTGCCATTGACTGTTTTCAACAAGTCATGGAGGTATCGACCACATGTTCCCCTGTCTCCATGCTGAGAAGACACCGAGGGGAATAAAATAGAGCCCTTCTTACCAGGCCACGTCAGCCTACTGCAGCCATCGGGATGTTGTGTGTAGTCAGTGGAAACTCATCGAGTTCCACAACAGAGAGAGATTTAGAAATATAAGATGGGGTATAAACTCAGTGGATTGGAGCACATGATTATTTATTAATTAGGTTGCATGGGTTCTGTAGCCCGAGAGCAGGGTTGGAATAAGATGTTTTACCAACTAGGGCCTGTGTCGACCAGGGCAAACATGGATTCTGTGCACACGCACCCATACTATTTTGTCATTTTGGCACACACACACACCAGCACATCACCAGGGGAAGTGGGTGCTTGCCCCCACCCCCACACCAGTGGCAGCTGCTTGAGGGGAAGGCAATTGAACCTCCCTTCAGCAATGGCCGCAGAATTGGCTCTGCCTCATAAGAAGAGCCATGCTGGATCAGGCCAAAGGCCCATCTAGCCCAACTTCTTGTATCTCAAAGTGGCCCCACCAAATGCATCTGGGAGCACACGAGACTGGATATCTGTCTCCTGATACCATTCCCCTGCACCTGCTCCTTGAAGTACCCCAGTTTTAAGCCTGGAGATTACACATCTCCGTCATGGTTTGTAACCTCTACAACCGCGGCCAACAGGCTCAGTGGTAAATGTAATTGAAGAAGGCCCTGGGGGCTGCTACAGCCTTAATTCCCACTGTGCTTCCTGAGTGTGGTGCCAGCTAAAGTCATCCTAAGTGTCTACAGCTGATGGCATTACATTGAACAACTCACATATCTTAAGGAGAGACTAGGAAACCTGAGTGCTCTGCACCTGAAAAAACCCAACAACATTGAGAAGATTGTTTAAATAATATTTATCTCGTGCTGCAGCAGAGGCTACCAAAGTGGTTTTCACAAGATCAGTGAACTCGAGATGGTCCTTGTCAGCAAACCTGGGGTCTAAAAGGCATGATACAAAAGGAAAAGTAAACCTGGGTAGGAAAAAAGAAAGCGCACAGATTCTGGTAATTAATTTTCAAAGTACTAATAATGGAAACAATGATGGAAACATCTCATAAGAGCGACTAAGATGTGGATCACTGTCCAGTTAATTGGTTTGTTTGCCATGTGTGATGTCTGCTAGCTGTATAGACGCCCCAGTCCTCAGAGGAAAAGTTCATCTCTTTTGATACCAGAGTAACTTGTCTGGTGAAACTCAGAGGAGCAGACAAGCAAGGGACATCCCAATGGCAGTCATTGACTTTTATTTCCAGTCATAGAAAATGAGGGTCTTGGGAAAGGAAAAGTTGCTTTGTGAAAAATGATTCTCTTGGAAATAACCCCTTTCTTGGTTGATGAACAGTTAACCTGTCGTATAAAAGTTATGATGCCAGGAGGTGTGTGAGTTGTGACGCTGGCAAGGTTCATCATTAAAAAATGTTGACAGTGTGATAGATGCACAGAACTCATGGGGAATTGCCTGTCTGGTACAAAGGTTGTGTTATATTTATTACTGACCGGGGGAATGTCTACATTGGCCCTCTTAGTGCGGGCTGGTGTGGTCTCAAGGGGATTGCTTGAGGTGTGGGGATGGTGAGGTGATAAGCTATTTGGTGCAATCTTTGCATCCAAATGGCATACTGACCTGAGGTGGCCATCCAGCTCCTTCTTCTGTCAATTGAACACTTCCCCTAGTTCTCTGAGGGGCAGGGGCTGTGAAATTATTATATTTGCCCTGTCATTTAGCTTAAATCAGGAAGAAATATTTCCCTTGCACATAGTGCCAACTGGAAAACTGCCTGCCATTGTGATTTTGATGAGCACTACACAGAAGAGAAAGAAAAAAAATCTAAGTGATTAAGAACATCAGCGATGGTTTAAGCAGATGAAAAAAGATTTTTTCCACTGACCCTGTCCTCTCTTGTCCTCCACAGAGGAGTAGATGAAGTATTCAATTTATCTGATGCAGTTCTTTCTCTGGAAGTTGAGTCATGGCAACTGGACTTATTTTCTTGAGGGACTGAAACATTTCGCTGCTCATCCTAACAGCTTCATCAGTTTGAGGAAAGCTAGTCGCGACTCCTCCATTTTATAGTTCACTTTGACCTCATGTCACCCTGATCTGAAATAGGCTCATAAGAACAATGGCCTGAATAGGTTTGTTAGGTTATTCAATAGGCCATTAGGTGAACAATGTCCTAAGGGGCAGAAACCCATAAAGCATGGGACATTAGCTATGGCCTTGGTGGTGGAGGTGTAAAGTATTTTTTATTTGTCTGGGAATTGTTGAAATCACTGCCTGATAAGTAGCAGATAGACTGTGCCTGAGGCTCCCCCACCTCTGTTGAAAGAGGGGTTTTCAGTACTCACACGAATAGCTTCCCTGAGCCCCCTCTCAAACCACCTATCTTCTCTGTCTAATATGTATACATCTTCATCTTCGAATGAGTGCCCTTTGTCCTTCAAGTGGAGATGTATTCTGATTCTGGTCCTGAGCTGTTGACCCTCCTATGTTGGGCCACTTTCCTGTTTAATGGCGGTTTAGTTTCTCCAATGTAGAGGTCTGCATACTCCTTGCTGCATTGGATCGTGTATACTATATTGCTCCTTTTAGTCTATTTTGCTGCTTTTAGTCTGTCCACTAAACTAAACCAAGCTGATCCTGCCAGTATCATATTGCCTTCATACAGTATGACTGCAGTATCCATGGGGGATCGGTCCTGGGACCCCCCTCCCGCTGATAGCAAAAACCATGGATAAGAGCAAACACTCTTATCCAAGGATAATAGTGGCAATAGGAATGTTGGGGTGCTGGGGTGAAAACTAGCTATCCAGGTGGGTCCTCTTAAGTCCCCACACCTCCAGAGGGCAGCCGGCATGCAGTGGCAGCAGTGTGGAGGGTGCAGCATCTGTAGTTTTTCCCCTTTTCCTTCCTCGCAGCCAGGCTTGGACCTCCCCTGCACCCGCTGATCACCAGCTGCGGGTAACTGAATCAACTGTGGATAACTCTGGAGGGGTGTGGACTTAAGAGGACCCACCTGGCCAACTGGTCTTTGAAATCCCCACTCGAGTCCCAGGTAGTGGATCAGAAGTTTGAGCTCTAGTGGGACGTTCAAAACTTCCAGTCCTCCACCCGGGACACAAGCGGGAAGAACAAAGGGCAGTTGGCCAGGCAGGTGCTTAAAGTCACCACCCTTCTCCTCCGGAGGGTAGTTGGCATGCGGTGGCAGCAGCCAGGAGGGCTGCCCTGCACACCAGCTGCAGCAGGAAGAGGGGGAAGAAAATTTACTGATGACTAAGCAGTTAGTGAATCAGCAGATATGGGAGTTGTACTGTACAGTAATACTGTACCTTGGTTTACCAGTGTTTTGCAAGACGAGCTACCATTTCTGATAAATTTCGCATTGATCAACAAGCAATGTCGTGCAATACCAGCACTGGAGAAGGTCATGAAAAGACCCAGAAAAAGGCCTAGAAATTATTTCTCAGATGGGCTAGCCCCACTGAGGTCCGCTGAATCCCCAAATGAAGCAATAAAGATTCAACGCGAGAAATCCGAGGAATACTGAATTTATTGAGCCCAATAAAGAACAGTAGGTGAACATCCGCCTTCCAACCGGGCTAAGATGTCCGACCCAGAACACACAAAGGGTTCCAACTTTTATTAACTTTCCTTCCCCGCCTTTCCCAAGTGGTGCCAAACGAGGGATTGGGCGTGGTAAGTTCATATGACCCTCTCAAGTGGGTTTAGGGGTTGGTTTGGGGCTGTCCTGGGTGGTCCCTAGTAGCAGTCAGGGCTTATGCAAATACCAGACAGAATGTCTCAAGGGGGACAGGGAAGTGTGGCATTGTTCTTGGGTGTTGGTAAACTGGAAGTATCAGCGAGTCAATAGGGGTGGCAGAAAGCAATTACCAACATCAGTGGGGGGGGGGGTAGGAGGGGTTGATGGGCCCATACACACACAACATTTAGGAGACACAATGGTTTTGATACATGGGGACACAAGTCATAATAGGATTATGTTCAGGCGTGCTGGAAAGATACAAAGGTGTAAAGGCAAAGGATGTAAATTCTATAGGAATGGTCTCATGGCTCAGGGAGTGTAGATATGAACATACGAGTCCTCTCCAGGTGTAAATGAAACAATGAGAAATGTCCTTGGGCGTTGATGATAATCGGATGGCATGCTATTCGAGGTGTTGATCTCTGGAAGGCAGCTGTTGAGGATACGTGGCAGGAATCCAGGTGATGATGGAGGCTTCAACCTCTTTTTCCAGCCATGCAGGACCCACCATCTTCGAGTTATCTGTGCACCGCTTCTCTTAGCCCCAGTTGATGAGGATTGGGGTCGGGGAGAGGGATAACTCAGGCTTAGTGGGAATGAGGGAAGGTTAAAAGGAAGAGAATAGAGAGGTAGAAGAAGGAAAAGCCTTTTGTATTTTTGGTTGGTGCCAGAGGTAGGCAAGAGGACCAATGTTTTAAGGGTGTTTCTTGGCCCAAAGGGTGAGATGGGTAGTCACTCCCCCCTTCAGCCTGAGTAGAGAATATAGAAATTGGTCTAAGACTTATTTTGCCCAGGCTGAGTCCCTGGCTGCAGTCCTTTTGGGGTTCTGCTTGGTGAGCAGGAGAGGGGGAAGGGAGAGGAAAGGGTTAATATGGGGGGGGCCTCGCTTTCTGCCCATATCTCGGGAACGGCTGGGTATTTTTAAACGGGGTGAAAAGCAGCTTGCCTTTCTCAGTATGGGGACCAATTGGGCCGTATTGTTGACTTTCGGAACCGGTCCAAAAGTTTTAAAATTTTATTTTTCACAGTGTCTTCACATTCCCCCCTTTTCGGGTTGGAGGTGTCCGACAGGATCACCTCCCACGTGGATCTGCTCCATATATCCTAGGGTCCAGCCACCTGCTTAACTAGAAGGCTCTGGGGGGTGCCTTCCCGCATTCAACGGGATTGGAGGGAAATTTTCCAATAGGACATGGTTGTCCATTAGGAGCTACACATGGCCAGTTTACTCCTAAGAGGTATTCTTATCTGAGGCAAGGCATGGGGGAGCAAGCCAATGGGAAGTGAGACTTCAACATCTGAGTGACATTTTTCATTGGATTTTTGGCTGCCAGGGTGCATGCAGGGACCATTTTATATGTCTAAATATTGTGCAACCTCTGGATGGTTTCTGCCACAAAGTGCACCCAATTCTCTGAATTTAGATAGAGGGAAATAGCCAATTTAGGATCTGGCTGGTTTGTGTACTCTGAATCAATTGTTTCAATGCATTGTGTGCTTGCTAGAAGCACACTGTTTGAATTAATGTCTCCCATGAGGACCAGGTGGCAGGGTTTAAGACATTACATGTTACCAACCGCAGTCCTGGATAGTCCAGTAAGGCAGCCTGGTACTGGGCAATTCTAGCATTCGACATCCAGTGGCCTCCCTTCTGCTCCAATACTGCGCTAACAGCACATGGGGCATAAAGAGTCAGTGATGTCCCCAAAGTCAGCTTACTTGCTTCTCGACTTGGGTCTGCAGCTGCCTGTGTTATCTAGGGCACGCTGTCCAGCCCCTGACATTCTGGTCCAGTTGTTTGGCCAGATAGGCTGCTGGTCTCCACCAGCTCCCTTTAATATGGGTCATGTATACCTCAAGCCAGAGCTTCGATAAGCTTGATCTTTACGTTCTGGAATGCCTTCCGCATCTCTTTACTTGACTCAACCCTTTCACCCCTCTGTTTTAGTCCCACAAAATAGGGGTTTAGCCAATTGTGCAAAGTCAGAGATCCAATGTGACAGCCATTCCTAAGAAGGCCCTCCATTTCCTTTTAGGTTGAAATAAGCTGAGATATAAGACCTCAGTCTGCACGCTGTATGCATTGCTTAGGAAACTTTGCCAATAGGTGAAAACCAAATAACAATCCCATTGTTTCTATAGAGGCAGAGAACTCCCTGGATAACTCTCCAGTTGGGAACTGATTCCTGTCGTTCTACTCTGATTTGGGGAAACAAAAACACTTTTAGTACCTGGGCACCCAGTTCAGTAGTGTTATGGGACTCAGTCAGCCATTTCAGGGATGAAACAATGTTAAGTTTTTGAACCAAATTCAAATTCCAGATAGGCCAGTCCTGCAGCTGGAGGCTCTACATTTCCTGGATTGAAAGGCTTACTGTTCAGCAGTAGCTCTCTGAGAGCGCGTAAGAGGAGGGCTTTAGAGAGAGCAAGAGAGTGCGTGAGGGAGGGAGGGAGAGAGAGAGAGAGAGAGAGACCCAGCACTCACCAAAGGGCTCAGGGGTTTAGCAAGCGTCGCGAGCAGTCTCCGGAGTTCTTGGCAGACTGGGCAGGCAGGCGGCTGGCAGCATTGGCGAATTGAGAGTCCAGGGCTGGTAGTGAAGGTGGGAGTCCCAAAATAAGTCCAAGCAAAGCAGGAACAGATGGGGGGGCAGGTCCAGTCGATGTAAATCTGGGTGAAGATTGAACAGAGTCCAGGGAAAGGTCCAGAGAAGGTCCAAGAAAGGTCTAGGGAAAGTCCAATGGGATGAGGTTTACTCCTGCTGTTAGGTGTGGAAAACAGCAGTGAGTTCCTCGTCCAAGAGAGGCTGCAGAAAGTCAGTTGGATCAGGGTTGGGTAAGGGGCCTCCTTTGCTCTCCGCCAGATGATCTTAAGACGGAGGGGCTCCGGCTGTTGGCACGCCCCCCTCCTCCGGTGTTGGGGGGGGGCTGTGTTGACCTGGGGAAAATGGATCCAGGATTTGTCTTCCACCCTCATGTTCAAGCAGCTGGGCTGTGGCCCCTCCATCACCACCAGACTGGGAGGTCTCCTTGAAGAGGGACAGTCGTAACACCTGCAGAGAGAGGGGGGGGAGAGAGAGACCCCCTCCCGACTCCCTGGAAGAGGACGGCAGGGGCTGGTTCCCTGGGTCAGGCTTTCGGGCTAGGGCAGCAAAAGGGGGTGACCATGCGGGGGTCTGAGTGGAGGCAGTTCTAGGCAGGCGGTGGGGGTGGCTCAGATGAGCAGCAATGGGCAGGGCTTTTTTGCCGTTTCGGTCCCGTTTTCTTGGCAGATTTTTGAGCCAACTTTTGTTCAAAGTTTGAGCCTCTCAACTTTTTCGTAGGCTGGTGGCCAATAAGTCGAATGTAGGGACCTTTTAATTTGGAGGCAAGTGACCATCATTGGATAAATTCACAAGGAAACCCCAAAAGATCCCACTTAGCCACGGCCTTGGGCATTTCTGCGAATTCAGCTGCCATGCCTCCCCTGGGTAACAGGCCTGCCTAAAACTCCCCTGGGGTACAGTTTTAGTTCCCGGGTTGTTCTGTAGGCAGATGAGGCAGGAAGCAACCATGCCTTTGCAAACCAATTGCAGCTCAGGGTGGAAGTATCGATGTCTTAGCCAATTGTGTAAAGGTTTCCCTGAGGAATATGAGCCCCTCATGGAACCGTTTGACTTAATAGGACAGTATTGCTGAGAGGAACTGCCCAAGCCCATTGATCACCCACCAGCCATTCTCCCATTTCCCGCCAGACTGTAGAGAACCTGGAAAAGAGTACAGAGGGGCGTTCTTTGTTCGGGGGGGGGGGTAAGAGGGCTCCTACTCTCCTAAGGGATGGGGGGGATAGGTTCTGCCAGGCATATCCCAGGCTCCCCCCTTTTCGGATATGATAGTGTGCTTGGCACATGCGTCAGTGGAGGGGTCGCCTGATGACGGCCTATGAGTATACCCCACCACATGGCAAGGACCTAGATATTAGGGAGGGGTTCCCAGAAAGTAGGGAAAAGAGGGAACACATGGGCAGCTGGGAAGGAGGACCCACAAACCACACCATGTAAGCAGGGATTCATTCCAGTAATGGCCAAAACAAAAAGGGAAACAAAGAACCAGGCTCAGCAGTTGCCATGAGGTCCCCAGGCTACTCAGATTGGGCCATTTTTAGTGGGTCTGGAAGGGGGGGTTAGTCTTCCCCCTCCTTCTCCAATTTGGAGCTAGAACGTCTCCACCCCCATGGGGAACCCTTAATCATCATTAAAAAAGGGGGGGTAGACGGGGGGGAACACATGCTTTCTCTTCTAAAAAGAGGGGGGAAGGCAGGAATGCTAGAGCCACCTTTTCTCAGGCCATGTTAAGGAAAAATTGGAATATTGAAACATAGAATACACACATGTTGGAAGGAGAGGGCCTCTCAATCACCCATGCACAGCTTAAGACCATCCAGCACACAGAGGGAGTGAGGGGGCGTCTTGTATGGACGCACACACACGCATATACACATCATTCTTGCTACTCAGACAGGGAGTGCGCTCTGCAGAAGCTCAGAGGCACCATCATTCTCCGCCCCAGGGAGGAAAATGAGGAAAGGAAGGCATTGGGAGAAGGGGGGTGCATCCACATGGTCCTGTGCTTTCCTATGTGCTCTCCGTACACACACACACACACAACACACAAAGCTATCGGAAAGGGGGAGTGCAGCAGCCAAGGCAAGAGAGGGGCCAGAAATCGCAGGCACACGTTGGTACACACACACAAGGGTCGCAAGACCACGCACCCCAGACTCACAACAGAGAAGACAACACATTCATTCAATGCTCCCTGAAAAGGGAAACAGATAAAGTGCCCCCCCAGGTAAATCCTGGAGGGAAGGCAGTGGGAGAGGATCGGGAAGCGGTGGGAGCTGAGGGACCCCCATTTTGGTGACTTTCCCCATGGGAATAAGGGGGGTTTTAGGGGTTACAGGAACATAAGGGGGCGGGAAATCTTCTTCCTCGGAGTTTTTGTTCAGGGCGGACCTCCCCTGAAGAGAATTTTCGTGGCGGCTGGTCTCGCTTTTGGGGCCACTAATGCTGCGAGCTTCCCCAGCCGTTTTTTTGAACTGGGGCTCGAGACCATCTTCCTTACATAGGGTGGCCTCTTCTCCCAAATTATTACCAATTTCCCTCTTTTGCATTTTGTCCCCGGGTCCAGAAGGGCAGGGAAATGGTCCAAAGCGCTCCCAAGCGGAGTCCTGGTTCTGCCTGAAGCAGATAGTTCGTTTCCCATTTTTTTCCTTTTTTTTTTTTTTTTTTTTAGTCAAACAGGAAATTCAAACAGGGAATTCCTTCCAAACGGGAAATCCCTGACACTCCAGACACAATCTGCACTTACCCCGGGTCAATTCGGTTCCTAGACCAATTGAACCCCCAGATCCGGGAGACGTTGCTTGCCGAGGTCCGAATCCTAATGATTCAGTACGCTTCGTCAGAGGTTCGTCAACCTCCGTCTCGCTCGCGATCTCGCCCTGCCAGCCGGTTGCGAAGGTCTGCCTAGCAGTACCTCTTTCTCCCCGAGCGGGTGAACGCTCGTGGCACAAGCGGTGGCCTTATATTGGTGCGATGGTCCTGAACGCAGGAAAAAACCTCTTCCCCCCACCCAAAAGGGGCCAAAACAGCTCTTGGGGGCACACCTAAAGGAGTCCAGGGCGTCCCACAATTCCACAATTCCCAAAGTACAACTCTTACCAGCCTTCTGTCCCTCTATCCTGGGTCCAGACTTCTGGTTTCGACCTTCTTCCAGGTCCTGCAGCGCTGCAAAGGAAAAAAAACCCTATTTCGGATTTCTCTCCTTTCGTTCGGGGCTTGCAAGGGTCTGCTGGGCAAGTTCAGTTCCCTTTTTCCCAGCAAATGGCCGGGTGGCGCCAAAAAGGGAATTGACCGGTCCCAGTTTTACCTTTAAAGCCGCTTGGAAAGGTGGCTCCCAAAACCGGGCCAAAGAATTTGGAATTGGCCACAGGAGAGGTTTTGGGAGTATTAACCCTTCCCAAGCTCCTGGCTGGCTCGCCAATGTAAAGTCCCAAAAAAAGGTTTAAAATTATTTTCAGATGGGCTAGCCCCACTGAGGTCCGCTGAATCCCAAAGAAGCCAATAAAGATTCCAACGCGAGAAATCCGAGGAATACTGATTTATTGACCCAATAAAAACAGTAGGTGGAACATCCGCCTTCCAACCAGGCTAAGATGTCGACCCAGAACACACAAAGGTTCCAACTTTTATTAACTTTCCTTCCCCGCCTTTCCCAAGTGGCGCCAAACGAGGGATTGGTCGGGGGAAGTTCAAATGACCCAATCAAGAGGGGTTAGGGGTTGGTTGGGGGCAGTCCTGGGTGGTCCCTAGTAGCAGTCAGGGCTTATGCAAATACCAGACAGAATGTCTCAATGGGGACAGGGAAGTGTGGCATTGTTCTTGGGTGTTGGTAAACTGGAAGTATCAGCGAGTCAATAGGGGGTGGCAGAAAGCAATTACCAACATCAGTGGGGGGGTTAGGAGGGGTTGATGGGCCCATACACACACAAACATTTAGGAGACACAATGGTTTTGATACATGGGGACACAAGTCATAATAGGATTATGTTCAGGCGTGCTGGAAAGATACAAAGGTGTAAAGGCATAAGGATGTAAATTCTATAGGAATGGTCTCATGGCTTCAGGGAGTGCAGATGTGAACATACTAGTCATCTCCAGGTGTAAATGAAACAATGAAAATGTCCTTGGGCGTTGATGATAATCGGATGGCATGCTATTCGAGGTGTTGATCTCTGGAAGGCAGCTGTTGAGGATACGTGGCAGGAATCCAGGTGATGATGGAGGCTTCAACCTCTTTTTCCAGCCATGCAGGACCCACCATCTTCGAGTTATCTGTGCACCGCTTCTCTTAGCCCCAGTTGATGAGAGATGGGGTCAGGGGAGAGGGTACCTCAGGCTTCGTGGATGAGGGGAGGTAAACAGGAGAAGAGAATAGAGGTAGAAGGAAGGAAAAAGCATTTTGTATTTTTGCTTGGTGCCAGAGGTAGGCAACTGGAACAATGTTATAATGGTGTTTCTAGGACCAAAGGGTGAGATGGGTAGTCACTCCCCCTTCAGCCTGAGTAGAGAATATAGAAATTGGTCTAAGACTTATTTTGCCCAGGCTGAGTCCCTGGCTGCAGTCCTTTTGGGGTTCTGCTTGGTGAGCAGGAGAGGGGGAAGGGAGAGGAAAGGGTTAATACGGGGGGGGGGGCCTCGCTTTCTGCCCATATCTCGGGAACGGCTGGGTATTTTTAAACGGGGTGAAAAGCAGCTTGCCTTTCTCAGTATGGGGACCAATTGGGCCGTATTGTTGACTTTCGGAACCGGTCCAAAAGTTTTAAAATTTTATTTTTCACAATGTCTTCACAGTCACGTGATCACAAGTGAGCCAATGGTGGTTCTTTCTCTCTCTCTCCCTTGCTGGATTGTGGGTGATTTTCTGGAACATCTAAAGCAGAGGAAGGAGAGAGAAATGATTTTTCTCTTTATATTTTATTTAATTTCTTTTCAACATCCTTTCTTATTTTTCAAACCATTTCTAGTCATGGGGCAGCTGGTCAAGTGTTTATAGGGCTACAAATTGCACTTTATTGTGGTCACATTAAAAACACAGAGCTAAATCCAGTTGTTTGTCCCAAGCAGAGAAGATTCTGCAGCCAGATACCTAAACCCTGGTGTGGATGTGGACAACTTCTTTTGTGAGTTTTGGCATTCTGTCTGTACAGTAAGTGGTCTATGGGGCTGCAGAACAAATCATCTGAGTTTCCATTATTTCTTATGGGGAAATTTGCTTTGATATACAAGAGCTTTGGTATACAAGGATGTTTCCAGAACTGATTATGCTCGTAAACCAAGGTGTTACTGTATGCCGTAAATCTATGGAATGGCCACACTATGTTTTCAAATTTTTCATCCCTCATAAGTTTAGATGATCTACCTTACATGATTACATTGACTGATTTCATCAACACACCTGTGTTTTCAAAGTTAGTTCCATCCCTCCTAATGAAATTTTTATTCATTTCTTTAATTACTAGTGTTCTCTTTTAGCTTTAATGTTGCCACTTAATGCTGTGAGATGCCATAAGAACATAAGAACATAATAAGAGCCATGCTGGATCAGGCCAAAGGCCCATCTAACTTCCTTTATCTCACAGTGGCTCCATCAAATATGTCTGGGAGTGCACAAGACTAGATATCTGTCTCCTGATACCACTCCCCTGCATCTGGCTCTCAATGTACCCCGGTTTTAAGCCTGGAGATGATACATCTCCATCATGGTTTGTAACCTGTGATGGACTTTTCCTCCAATAATCTGTCCAATCCCCTTTTGAAGGCATCCAGGCCAGATGCCATCACCACATCCTGGGGCAGGGAGTTCCACAGACTAACAACACGCTGGGTAAAAAACAATTTTCTTTTGTCTGTTCTCATTCTCCCAGCCCTCAATCTGAGTGTATGCCCCTCAATTCCCTGTTCTTAAACTTGAATATGTCTTAAATACACTGGGCTATATACTGTCCCTCACTACTGAAAGCTGCCTTGGATCCTTTACCAAGGAGAAAGGCTGGGTAGTAGTAGTAGTAGTAGTAGTAGTAGTAGTAGTACTACTACTACTACTACTACTACTACTACTACTACTACTACTACTACTACTACTAGTAGTAGTAGTAGTAGTAGTAGTAGTAGTAGTAGTAGTAGTAGTAGTAGTAGTAGTAGTAGTAGTAGTAGTAGAGATGGGCACGAAACGCCATTTTGGGCCCTGAGGCCTGCTTCAGGTTGTTTCTGTTTTTTGGGCCCCAGGGGCCCGCTCCGTTTTTCGGGTGTCATTTTTCGGCACATGGAGGGAAAGTGTTCCCGCGGCTGCGGGGAGCCCTCCCGGGGCCGGGTGCCACCGGAGCCGCCGGCAAGCCGCCCAGGAGAAAAGTCACGCAGCCACAGGAGCGCTGTCCTGGCCGGCTTGATGGCACCGGCGGTGCCCAGGAGGGCTGGGGGGAGATTTAAAATGCCCACTCTTCCCCCACCCCATCAGGTGGGAGGGGAGAGCAGGCTTTTAAAATCTTCTCCCCTCCTGAAGCTAGCACCAAGCGGCTACTGGGTGCTGGCTCCGGGAGGGGGGAAGTGGGGGAGAAAGCATGGGCGGGGAAGATCCCTTTCAGACCCCCCTTTCACCCCTCTGCATGCAGAGGGGAGAAGGGGGGACTCAGCTTCCCCGCGAGGCTCAGCTGATCCTGGTGTGTGTGGTGGTGGTGGGGTTGTCCCCGGTCGCTTGCCACCCACCTGGCGGTGGCGTCTCCTCCTAGGCGCTGCTGCTGCTGCTGCTGCATGACGGGCCGGCCGGCCGTCGCCGCTCTTCCCGGCCGACTGGGGGGGCTTGGCGGTGCGGTGGGGCTCTGCCCCGTGGGCGTGTTGGCTGGCTGGCTGGAGCCCGGTAGGTTGGGGCAGAGCGAGCGAGCGAGGGGGGCACGGCGTTTCCACCCCATGCCCCGTCCGCCGCCCCGGGGGAGGCTCCTTGGAGGCGCTCTGCCTCTGCTAGTGTGAACGGTGAGGAGCCCGCCCCGCACGCCTGAACGCCAGCCCTCCGGGGAAGTGCCCTCTTTGGAGCACGAGACGGTCATGGAGGGGGTTGCTGGACTTTGTAGTCCCTGGAGGAGAACATTTTTTGGGGGAAGTCGGAAGACTGGACCAGGAAGGCCAGCACCCGGTAGGTCATTCATCACACAGCCATTAATGAAAACAAACAGAACTGAAGAAAATTTTCTTGGTTCTGTTCAGTTTGAGCCTGCCCCATCACAATGGTCATTATTTGATCCGTTCCATAACGGAACGGATAACGGATAACGTTAATGAAAAAATGGTTGTTTCGTGCCCATGGAAGATGTTCCATGGAAGATGACAAGTGCATCTGTTTTACTCAATATGGGTGCCAAAAAGAGGAAAATTTGGGACTTTTTCAGTAGCAGAGCAGTCATCAAGGTTACTATCAAGATAACACAACAACCCATGAAGTTAATGGATTTGACAGAGGAAAAGCAACCTGTGAAGATAAGCGACTTGGCAGGAAAAGGGAAAATTGAAAAAAGGCATTTTTGGCTTAGGGTGCTTTTACACAACCCCTAAAATCCGAGGCAAAGGGCTCCCAGATCCAGAGCTTAAAATTGTTTTCCCACCAGCTCCAGATTAAAAAAAAATTAAGTACGACCATGCCACCTAAGCGCGTCCCAGCGCATTTTCCAAGTACCTGGTCTCCGAAGGTGAAAAATTTCTGATGCGGAATGTAAAGCAGTGAGTGCCGGGCTCTCCTCGCCTTGTGGTTTTGTTTTGTTTTTGCCCCCTGCCCCTTTAAGAGACTGGAAGAGATTGGAATGCTTCCCGGGGCAGCTCCCGACAGCAGAGCCTGCATCTTTTCTCCCTTTTTTTTTCTCCCTCCCCTCACGCAGGACAGGAGCAAGGGAGTGCCAAGGGGTGGGAACACAGGAAGAGCGACAAACCCCAAGATCTTGGTCCAAATTTAAGTTGCCAGGGATCTTAGGGGTCGTGTAAAAGCGGCCTTAGTGAATTTATTACATTAAAACTGCAATAAGACCATTCACTCATGCAGCAGTGCAACTTTAAAAAAATCTAAATAATTAAAAAAAACAGTAGAACCCACTGTCCGAGTGGGAAATGATTGCCTGTTAGCACCTCTGCTGGGTAAATGATTCACTAATGGCCATGCGGCATGTGAATACAAATGTCAATTGCTTAATCTAAGGGGGAGAACTGGAAAACATTTTTTTGGGTGTGACCATAGTGGGGGACTCCATAAAAATGTGTAATCAAAATGTGGTATTTCAAGGTTTAGTGGCTGATTTTAACAGCTGCCTTCCATTCACAACATACAAATATTCCTTCTCTACTTGTTCTGCATTGTGCATCAACATTTTTAAGACTTCCACTCCTAGGTGTGCCAGCTGGGCAACTCTAAAAAATTATATTGTAATACACTGGAACATGTTGTTATTCCACTTAAAAGAATATAATTCATTACCAGTTTCTGGTTCAGAAATATGATTAGAGGAAACAGGGTTAGGTTTAAAATCTATGACACTCTGAAAGCAATTTTACAAAACATATGTGAAGCAAAAAGCAAATCCATTAATGCCGGAACATATTTTTAATTGTTGTCATGAAACTGGCCTCGAAAGGCAGAGATCTGCATTGTAATAAGATGCCCGTGAGGTTATTTACTTTCTGCATACATAATGCGCTTCAGAAAAACTGTATGAAAAGAGATTTGAAGATATTCATAGTCATGGTCCAATGGGACCAACCTAACTCAATTTATGAGAATACATTCCTGCAAGTTATTAATTAGAGTAGAGTGGAGATCACTTCTTGCCACCTACACCTACACACAGACACACACCTACACAAAAAGACACAGACACAGACACAGAACACACACACACAGACACACACACAGACACACACACACACACACACACACACACACACACTTGTGTGTGTGCATATCTTCCACCCTTCAGGACAATAGAGGACAAATTAGTCATAATTCGTAATTGCTTGAAAATCCCATCTTCCAAGAATTCAACTTAATACAATTACTCTTTAAAGTCATCAGTTTGTGGCAATGCAATTCCACAATTTAACCAAATGTTGTATGAAGACTGTACTTCTTTCCTTGTAAATTTCATAGGAACATAAGAATAGCCTTACTGGAACATGCCAGAGTCTAGCATTCAGTCCAGCAGTCTGTCCAGCATTCTGTCTCACACAGTGGCTCACCATTTCCTTCGGGGTTTTCCCCAAGCAGATGTCTTCACCTGCTTACGATTCTCTGCAAATGGCATTGAGAGATATCCTGCCTATCTCTCCAACCCGGAGGTTGTCCTTAGGCATCCATAATGGTAGCCATTGATACCCTTGTTCTCCATGAACTTGTCCAATCCTTTCTTAAAGCTGTCAAGGCTGACAGCTGTCACCACTTCTTCTGGCAGGGAGTTCCACAGACCAGTGATCCTCTGGTTGAAAAAGTACTTTCTCTTATTTGTTTGAGATCTAGCCCCCAAAGTCTCATGGAGTGCCCCCTAGATCTAGCATCGTGTGATAGGGAAAACAGTTTTTCCTTATTTACTTTGTTCACACCGTGTATGATTTTATAAACTTCAGTCAGGTCACCTCTTAGGCGCTGTCGTTCAAGAGTGAAGAGGCCCAGCCGTTGCAGCCTCAGATGGTAAGGAAGGTGTTCCAGTCCCCTAATCATTCTGCTTGCCCTCCTCTGCACTTTTCCCATTTCCATAATATCCTTCTGGAGGTATGGGGACCAGAACTGTACACAATACTCCAGATGGAGCCTCACCATAGATTTATAAAGAGGCAAAATGACACTTGTTGACTTATTTTCTATACCCTTGCTAATGATCCCTAGCGTTGAGTTTGCTTTTTTCACTACTGCGGCACACTGGGTTGATGCCTTCATTGAGCTGTCCACCAGCACACCAAGGTCCCTTTCCTGGTTTGTTGCAGAGATTACAGACCCCATCAGTTTATAAATGGCATTGGTTTTTTTGCCCCAATCTCCATCATTCTGCACTTGCTAATGTTGAAACTCATTTGCAACTGATTTGCCCAGTGTCAAGAGATTCCTCGGGAGCTCCTCACAATCTCTCTCAATTTTTACTACCCTGTAATTTAGTGTTGTCAGCAAATTTTGTTACCTTGCTATTTACATGCTTCTAGATCATTTATGAAGAGATTGAAAAGCAGAGTTCCCAGTACTGAACCATGGGGGACCCCATTCTTTACCTCCCTCCACTTGGACAAGTGTCCATTTAGTGCTACCCTCTGTTTCCTGTCCCCTAGCCAGTTGCTGATCCAGGACAAGATCTGTCCCTTGTTTCTGTGACTGGCAAGTTTATTCAAGAGCCTTTGGTGCGGGACCTTGTTAAAAGCCTTCTGAAAGTCCAGATAAACAGTGTCAACTGGATCTCCCTTTTCTACATGCTTGTTGACACTCTCAACTCTCTGGCTACGTTCTCAAGGACTAGCCCGTTATTTCCTGGAGGAGGAGGAGGAGGAGGAGGAGGAGGAGAACAACAACAACAACAACAACAACAACTGTCAGTGGGGGTGAGAGGGTAACTAACTTGCAACACAAGTTATCAAGCTTATTTCAATATTTCCAGCTTCAGCAGAAGCCAAGACTGCCAGGTAGACACCCGTGAGCAAAAAGAGCACAGGTGTCACCACAGAGGGCCTAAAATGTTTTTGAAATAAATGAAGTAAATGAAACATTAGCTAAAGGACCAGTGAAGTCTTTCAATCCAGAATCCCCAGATGTTGGGAGTTTGATTCCCACTGTGCCACCCATTCAGTTCCCCAAATTTCTCAAATAGATCAAAATAACCTTAATTGCACTACTGCGGCTCTTAAAAAGTATTACCTGACCCTGAGCCAAAGTTTCCTTTGGGAACCTCAAAAGGGAAGACTGGGGTTCCTCTCTGCCAACAATGTCCTTCCTGATGTGGCTGCATGATTCATGCTTCTTGCAACAGAGCTTCAAGATGTTTTGCCCTGAAATTTTAAGAGCGCTTTTCATATTCACTTAGAAACGCCTCCAATGTCAAAGGGAACACAGAATGAGGACTGAGAGGACATGCTAAAAAAGAATTATGCAGGACATCCATCAGATTACCACAGGAGAGTGGGCAAAGAGGGGTAACAACACACACACACACACACACACACACACACACACACACACACACACACACACACAAAACACACACACACACAACACTAAGAAGAACCGAATGAAGTGAATGCATTGCTGAGCATGGCCATTGCAAGGTCAGAATAAAGTTAATTCCACTGCTTATTAAAATGAAGAGGGTGATTTAAAAAAAAAAATAGAGAGGCAGGGGGCGGGTGATTGTGCAGCAGTGTGCCAATTTAGGAATGGCACAGAAGTTTGCTAATGCGGCCGTTCATGGTAGCTGGTTCCATTATGATGGCTGTGCACGGCATGTGACTTTGAGACCAAACAGAGCTCCTAGGAGGCTCTATGGTGGCCCTGTAGGCTGCTGTCTGAGGCTGATCCATGTCCAGCTTTGAAGGCATGAATTGTTGACTGATAGAGGAAAAGGTGCTGTCATCTGGGTGCTGTCCGTCTGTACAAAGACATTATGACCAAAGTGGGGAGTGGACACTGAGGAGAGCACATTTGGTGCATATCTTGGGGGGTTGTGGCTTCATTATTATTATTTTTTATATTATTATTTATTATTATTATTATTATTATTATTATTATTATTATTATTATTATTATTTTTATTTTAGCAAGCACAAGTACTGCCAGTGAGGAAGTTGAACTTGTGTGAGACCAGTCACTCAGTTGTTATAAAAAAAGAAATGCAACAGAAATTTGCCTCTGAAATTTACCTTTTCTACTTATCCCAGCAGGTGTATGCAAAACGTTGGCCAATAGGTGTATGTAACTTTCTGGCCAATGTTATTTTCAATTAGCTGTGGCCGCAGAGCAAGGTAACGGTTTGGGCTGATTGCGTTTCGGAGGCTTCTGAACACCACCTGGGCTCGCATGGGTCATTTCAGCCCCGGTCATTTCATCCCTAGTCGGCATTTGCTGCTTGAACTCATTCCGTCAATTTTAGCTTTATGATATTAGTTTGTAGCCCCCTTTCCCTGTGTAGAAAAAATTCAGGTCTTGGGTTTCTTTTTTGATGATCATCAATTTTAGCCATGTCCAAGTTCATGTTATTGCTTCGACTTATAAACTGCCCATAGTGCTAGAACACTCTCGGGGTGTTTTACCACATAATTATGCAAACAACGCTTTAAGTGAAGTTGTTATGTTTTCTATCTATATTTCTCAGATGTGGTCCATGCAATGATTTGCTTTTTCAGCTGCTTAATTTTTCTCAAATTATTGTTCTTATATTCAGCCCCCCATTTCTGTTTTTTTCAAGCGGTTTCCATTTTCACCACTTTAAGTAATTTTTCTCTGCTTCTGTTTTTATAATCATTTAGGCTTCCATTTTCTTTCTCTGGTACCTGTTTTATTGTATTAATCTGCAGCCTCCAGTTTTCCACATTAAAAAATAATCTGTCCACATCACTTTTGGGTGTAATGCATGATTCATGTTCATTAATTTCTGCATTTTTCAATCCAATATTCCTAATTCACTTTGGGTCCAATTATTTTCGGGGTATTTTACCAGAATGGTGTATTTGTGGGTTTGATTGATTTCCACCCTTTAATTTTGATTTTAAAGTTTTTTTTGGTCTTTTAAAATATTCCCCTTTTTTCAGGTTTAATTTTTATCAGAAAATTATTGTTTTAGTATACCCAAAGGGATTTAATTGTATCATTTATAATGATGTTATGATATACTTAAAAACCCGGGGTTGGGGGGGGGGGGG
>JAWVWN010006225.1:0-18158 GCA_037367305.1 Phrynocephalus vlangalii | reverse complement strand
TCGAAATGGGGCGCCCCCCAAACCTGGCGCCGCATTCTGGACCCGCTGCAATCACCGAACAAGGTTCAAGGGAAGCCCTATGTAGAGAGCGTTGCAATAATCCAGCCTCGACATGACCAGTGCCTGAACCACAGTCCTCAGAGAGCTATAATGCTATACTGTTACCTTGCTATGTATTTCCTATGCCTACCCTATACCCTATATATAATTTGTGATTTACACACTCCAATATGTATGAAAAAGTAGCTATATAAAATGCTTGTTCATTTTAATTTTCTTAATATATAGTTGATTAGTTTTGTCCGGATATGCTGTCACAGACTAACTCAGCTCCTTCTCTGACAACTAAGAAAAGATGTCATATTTTTGTCACTGTCCATATAAATCCTTTGTGGATTGGTGTAGCATCAGGAAATGGGCAACAGCTTTCAGGCTGGTGACAGTAACAATGAATTCACTCTGAATACAATTCCTTATGGGCTGTAACAGCTGCTTCATGGTCAAGGTGAGCAACTGGGTTATTTGTTTAACCAGAACATTGGTTTAAATAAATCAGCCACATCTCTCAACAATCCGCCCAGAAAATGTGGTGACAAGATCTTATTAGCTCAGCAAGGCTATCTTTCTGGTACTACTGAGTACCTCTGAGATAGAAGTGGGTGCAGATCCTAGGTCAGTGATGGCGAACCTTTTTAGAGACAGGGTGTCCAAATTGTGATTCAAAACCCACTAATTTTTCATGACGTGCCAATACACCCATTTAACCTGAACACAGGTGGCTGTGAAGGGGTGATGCTGGGTGCCCACAGAAAGGACTCCAAGCGCCATCTTTGGACCCCGTGCCATAGGTTTGCCAAGACTGTCCTATGATAATAAAGTTTTCTTTTTCAAGGGGCAAATTTGTAAAAACCTTTCTTAGTAAGGACTGCTTTAATGAGCTGCTTCCTGGAGCTTGTTAGAAGTCCAAATTCTTTAAACTGCTGAGTGTTCCTGATGGTTATGAAAGACAAAGATGGCAGAGGTCGGTAACAGCCCAGGACGCTAAGTACTGGATCTCTAGTGACAACCATTCCAGTTAATCAGTATTCTATGTTTCACTAAAACATATCGAGGTATTGAGGGGAAGATACAACGTCCCTGATGTAATAACTCTCTTCTGTGAGTTTTTCCCTTCCAAGCTCTTTGGTTTATCAGTTATATTAAACCTTACAGAAAAACAATAGAACAATTTTGTCTCTGATTCTCCAGGTTTTCAGTAATAAAGATTACTAATGCTTCATGTTGGGGGCATTGAGCTTCATAGCGTTTCCCCCCCCCCTCATTACACCAAAAACACATTTAATTTGTAGAGTCCAGCTTCCTTCTTAATTTTATTCGTGGCTGGCCCTTTTCCAGAGCACCTTAATCAACACGCTCATTATTTTGTGCTGGCTGTGATGGCCAAACTAGTTATTATACAGATAATAGAGGAAATTGCAAGAGGGGGGGGTCTGATATCACTGAACACCCATAGTGGCGACATTTTCCAGCTGTCCCCATTAAGTCACCTGTGTGTCAGACTTATCTTAGGGCACTGATCTGAAATTGCTTGAATAAATAAGAGTGGAAATTAGGTACCAGCAGAACAGGGCTTCTCCAAGTCTAAGTGTGAAACTGTATGTGGCAAAACTTGTCCTGTTAAATGTGTTGTATAGAAATGAGGGGAGTGGAAGTCCTCCATTAACCTCCTCCACTAATGAGGTTACAACTCTGGCCGGAATCACCATTGATTACACAATTGCAGTATACTCAACTTGTACTGTGTCAATGGAGAGCTGAAGAAAGTTTAGGAATTAGGGAACCAAGTTGAGAGGTCAATGAATGGATCTCCATTACACAGTTATTATAATTGCTCATGGATCTGAAGAAACCTCAAGGCTGCAAAGATCTTGCTCAAACCTCGTGACAAAGCAAGGACTCAAGGACTCTCCAACACCCTTGAGGAGATCTCAAATATGGCCCAAGAGTTCTCAGCTCAGAACCCCTCACCAAGGGACCCCACTCCCAACCACCCAAACCTATGATATTTGGAATGTATATATGCAAAATTATGACTTGCATAACATTCTTGTGTGTGTTGTGTCGTTACAGTCGTGACCAACTCTTCGTGACCCCCATATCCATGGAGTTTTCTTGGCAGGAGTACTGGAGTGGTTTGCCAGTTCCTACTCCAGGCGCCTACAGCACCTGGTATTCCCTGGTGGTCTCCCATCCAAGTACTAGCCAGGCCTGACCCTGCTTAGCTTCCGAAATCAGGCGAGATCGGATGCGCTTTCTGTGCAAAACCAGTCTTTCCCATTTGAGGAGATATGCAGAAGAGAAGCTGATTGACCATGAGGAAATGAGCAAAGCATGAATGCCACGGCTTTTCCTGGAAATTTCAGGAGGGGTGTTCCTGAAGGGCCCAAAGGTTCATGGTCATTGTTGGGCCCATATCAAAATATATGTGTATGCCTGTGTGTGCCATCACATCCTGTGCTACTGTTGCTCCTGGTTCAATGAGAGAGAGAAATGGCTATGCCACATGTGCCATTCTTTGGAGTGTATGGACCATGTGGATTAAAAGAGTAGTTCTGAAATCAAATGTGGTAAGTTTATACTGGGAGCAGTGGGTGGGAAGGCTTGTAGAACCTATAAGAAAAGGGAGGGGCATCAGGAAGTGTTGAAGGACACTGTGGATGGAGTGGGGAAGAGCCTTCACCCACATCTTAAAACTTCTGACTCTGCAAAGGCTGGGCCTCTTCACTCTTGAACGACGGCAGCTTCAAGGTGACATGATTGAAGTTTATAAAATTATACACAGTGTGGACAAAGTAGATAAGGAAAAGCTGTTTTCCTCATTGCACAACACTAGAACTAGGGGGAGCAGTCCATGAAACTTTTGGGTGCTAGATCTCAAACAAATAAGAGAAAGTACTTTTTCACCCAGAGGATCACTGGTCTATGGAACTCCCTGCCAGAAGAAGTGGGGACAGCTGTCACCCTTGACAGCTTTAAGAAAGGATTAGACAAGTTCATGGAGAACAAGGGTATCAATGGCTATCATTATGGATGCCTAAGGACAATCTCCAGGTTGGAGAGATAGGCAGGATATCTCTCAATGCCATTTGCAGGGAATTGTAAGCAGGTGAAGACATCTGCTTGGGAATACTGTACCTTGAAGCAAATGGTGAGCCACTGTGTGAGACAGAATGCTGGACTGGATGGGCTGTGGCCTGTTCCAGCAAGGCTGCTCTTAAGCTCTTATGTTTTTATGTTCTTATGCATGTTCATACAACCTAATCATAGAATGTTCATTTAACCAGAGATGGGGCAGGCTGCTTTTGCAACCCAAATTCCCTAACTGTGTGTTAGTCTGAGATTTATAATCCAAAAAATAACTTTTGCTATGGATTTTAGTCTGCATTAACAGAAGTATACAGTGGCACCTCTACTTACGAGCGGCTCAACCTAAGAGCGAAAAACCATTGGCGTTTTAACTGCTATCTTACAAATTTTAGATGCGGTCTGCTCTACTCGCATTTTTATTTATTTATTTATTTATTTATTTATTTATCTATTTATCTATTTGATATTTTTAGATAGGGCTGCTCTACTTAAGAGTTGTTCAACTTAAGAGCATGCATTTGGAATGGATTAAACTCGTAAGTAGAGGTACCATTGTAGTCTCCAAATCCAGTGAGTTACTTGTTCCCATCTATTCGGCACTGGGTAAGCCTCATCTCGAGCGCTGTCACCAGTTCTGGACACCACGCTTCAAGAAAGATGCTGACAAATAGGAACAAGTTCAGAGGACGGCAACAAGGAGGAGGAGGAGGCTGGAAACCGAGCCTTACAAGGAAAGACTGAAAGAACCGGGCATATTTAGCCTTGAGAAAAGGAGACTGGGGAGGAAGTCCCGCCCACCAAGACATGCCGGCAGCCTGATCTTAGAGCTCTGTGCCGCGATCTAAAAAGAGCTTTAAAACTACTGTTTAAATGCCGTGGTGCCGTGAGTAATGCATCAATAAATTACTTGGGTGTCGGGAGAAGCAATATATGTGTTTTTCTAGACAAGATAAGCTTGATTTATAAGCAAAGGAGATACTTTCAGTTTTGCCTGCTTGATTCTGCTGGCCGCAGGCTGTTCAGGAAACTGCATCCCAGAGGCTTGGAAAGTTACCAGATGATTACAAACAGTTTGGACCTTCTGATGCCTGCTTTTGTCTAATTATATGCCGGGTAAGAGAGCAAAAAAGAAACTCCAGCCAATAGGTTGGACTAGGAAATTATCTGATACAACACACAATCGCCCAGCTCTGCAGCGTGTCGAGCAGCCCCCAGACGACGGAGGGGTAAAAATGGTGTCAGGATCTGAGAAGGGAAAGAGGGAGACTACTCCTCCTCCCACAAATCAAGACTTCATGAAGGAACTGCGTTTAATGAGGACGGAGCTAGCTAGCATCATGAGTGTTAATCAACAGGACGTGATACATAGAATGGATGGCCTTTCAAAGGATCTTCAAAGCACTAAACAAGATTTATCACATGAAATAAAGTTAAATGGCCAGCGGCTTGATAATTTGGCAGGAGAATTTAAAAACCTGGAGATACGTGTAACGGAAAATGAAACTAAAATTAACTCCCAGAAGCAAGCTTTACTCAAAACTAATATGAAACTGACTTATATTGAAGATTATTCCCGCAGGCAAACTGATTAATTTTGTTATTCAAAACAAGGGGGCATCATTAAAACAGGAAGTTTTAACCTGGTTTAACTCCTTTCTGCCCAAACAACTAGAGGACGACGATTTGGAGAGAGTTCATTATTTGGGCAAGTCAAGAGATGGGGCCCCAAAACCAGTGATAGTAAGATTTGCTTCTTATGTAAATAAAGAGCGTCTTATGTCTTCAATTAGAGCCAATCCTAATATTCTGAAGAGAGGAGATGCAACTGTGCAAGTTTTTCAAGATTTTTCTAAAGAAACTGCTGAGTGGCGTAAATCGATGAAACCAGTCACAATCATATTAAGGAAGAACAACTATCGCTATTCTTGGGGCCACCCCCTATTTTTGAAAGTTTGGAAAGGCTCTGTTCAACACACTGTTCACTCTCTAGAAGAAGGCCAGCATCTTCTTGAAGCATGGAACATACAAGACGACTCAGGTTCTGCCTGTTCTCCCCTGGGAACTCCAGTGGCAACATCAGGACAGTGAATTTCTCTTTTTTTACTCCGACTCCAGGAATCTTCGATGAAGATGAAGAATATTTGAAACTCATTCAACTTACTCCTCTCTCTTTCCCCCTCTCTCACCTCCTATCATCCCCTCTGTTTTTCTTCTTTTAATCTTCTCCCCCCTCTCCCTTCCACTTCCCTTCCCCCCTCTCCCCCCCCCTTTTTTTTTTCTTTCTTTTTCCAATTTTAATTTTTGTTTTTGGGGTGTTTTTTTTTCTTTTTTCTTTTTCATTATCCCTTTTCTTCCCTTCCCCCTCCTCTCCTCCCTTCTCCTCTTTTGTTTTTGTTTGTTTGTTTGTTTGTTTGTTTTTTTTGAGGGTGGTGGTGGTGGTGAGAGGGTGGTTTAGAAGGGGGTAGAATAAACTTATAGAATTTACAGTAACACGCTACTTAAGAGCTAATGAGATCCAGGCTGGCTAATGTCTGTGGACGACCTCCTCCCTCCCATCCCCTTGATGCACATGCTAAACAGTATGATAGCTGGTGGGGTGGGAGAAAAGAATAGTTTTTTAGGGTGGGGGATTAGATTTCTTTTAGTTTATTTTTTATTAATTGATGGTGTTTTTACTTTTGTATGCACAACGGGACCATTCCAGAATATTGAAACTAAAAGAAATGGGTTATGGGAAAGTTTATAAAATTAGCAACGTTGAATGTAAAAGGTCTGGGGTCATTTTCGAAGAGAAATAGAATCGAAGCGATGATCAAAAGGCACAAAATAGATATTGCCTTTTTGCAAGAGACTCATCAAATAAGAGATGGTATTAATGAATTAAAAATTCCAAATGTTGATATTTATGAAAAAAGCTTTGGCACATCTAAAGCAAGAGGGGTTGCCATTATAATCTCAAGGAATTGTGAATGTGTTGTTGAAAATGTGGTAAAAGATTCAGAAGGTAGATATATAATATTGCAAGTTCTAATGGGGAAAGATCATTATACTTTGGTTAATCTGTATGCACCAAACGTTAACCAAGGCCGCTTTTACAATCTCCTTTGGGATCAGATTGAATTGCTTAAAAAGGGGTATTTAATAATGGCAGGGGATTTCAATATGGTCTTAGATAAAATTAAAGATAAATCGGTATGTAAAAAGGAAGAGTGGAGGACAAGACATACAACCCTAGCAAAGTTTATAAATACAACAGGATTGAAGGATGTTTGGAGAGAACTGAAAGGAGATGAAATAAAATATACCTTCTACTCACCAGTGCACAAAACCTATTCTAGGATAGATTTTGTGTTTGTTTCACAAAGCCTAATACCCAAGATAAATAATACCGAAATTGAGATCATAAAAACATCTGATCATGCTTTAATGTCGATTGATTTAGCAACAAATAAAAATTATAGAGAAGCTAAAAGGTGGAGAATGAATTTAAAAATATTTCAACATCCAGAAGTGCTGGAAAAGGTTAAAAAAGATTGGTTGGAAACTTGGGATATAAACGAAAAGGCAGGTAGCCAAACGCCAATCATATGGGACACCCTGAAAGCGGTAGCTAGAGGCCTTATCATAAAAGAAAATATTAAAGCTAAAAAACAGGAAGAACTCAATAAAAGGAAATTAGAAAAATTAATAGCAGATTTAGAATCCCAATTCTTTCTTACTAAGGATAATAAGATACTGAGGTTGATTGAAGCAAGGAAAAAAGAGTTAGAAGATCTAGATTTACAACAAACACAAAGGAATCTTCTGTACCTAAAAAGAAATTTTTTTGAATACAGCAACAAGAACTCAAAATTTTTAGCCAGATTAGCACAGAAAAGACAAGACAAGAATACAATAGGGATTATAAAAGACTCCTCAGGTAAGACATGCACACAAATGAAGGAAAAGTTGTTAGCTATACAAGAGTTTTATCAGTTGTTATATACTGCAAAAAAATAAACCTAAGGAGGATATAGAAAGGTACATCACTAAGAATTTAAAGAGGGTCTTGGAACAGGAAGATATGCTGGAAATGGAAAAGCCTATTACAGACCAAGAGATAAGCGAGGTAATAGACAAACTAAAGAATAATAAAACGCCCGGAGTGGACGCTCTGGGACCTGAATTTTACAAACTTTTTAAAGCAGTATTAATACCTAAATTAAAGAAGCTATATAATGAAATTTTGGATGGAGAACAAATTCCGAGATCTTGGACCCATTCTTTAACTATTTTAATCCCAAAACCTAATAAAAATTTAATGGATATTGGGTCATACAGACCAATATCCTTATTAAATCAAGATGCTAAGATTTTCACAGCAATCTTGGCTAAAAGAATGAATAAGTTCATAGCTAAATATATTAAAGAGGATCAATGTGGTTTTATTAAAGGTAGACAAATGGCAAATATTATTAGAAGGAATTTGAATGTTCTTTATGAAATGGGAAAGAGTACTACTAAAGCTGGGATGTTATCTCTAGATCTTTTTAAAGCTTTTGATTGTGTTCAATGGCCCACATTAAAAATATTGTTAAAAAAATGGGGATTTGGGAAATCCTTTTTGGGAGTAATAAATCAACTATATTCAACGGGCACCTCCTCAATAATAGTTAATGATGGATTGACTGAACAAATCACCCTAGGCGAGGAACTAGACAAGGATGTCCTCTTTCTCCAGTCCTTTTTTGTATTGTTATAGAGCTCCTGGCAAATGCCATAAGGGACGACAAATCTATTAAAGGTATAGGGAAAGATGGGGCAACTAAAATCAGTTTATTCGCGGACGATGCTCTTTTGACTATTGTAAACCCAATAGAGAATATTCAAAGAGTAAAAACTCATTTAGAAGAATTTGGAGAAATAACAGGACTATGTGTAAACTGGCAAAAATCAGAGAGTTTATTGTTCAATTATGGAAAACATGACTTAAAGATGATTGAAAAATCTGGACTTAAACCGGGGAAAAGCATTAAATATCTAGGATTAGAACTCCATAAAGAATTTACTAAAACTAAAGAAAGAAATTTTTTGAAATTAGAAGAAGAGATGAAAAACAAATTATTATCCTACTCTAAACTAAAATTATCGTGGTTTGGCCGAATTGCATTGATAAAAATGAAAATACTTCCAAAAATTAACTTTATTTTTAAAATGTTACCGGTTCAGTTTTTAGAAAAGGAAATTAAAACTCTCCAAGACATGATAAATAGGTATTGTAATGCAGGGAAAAAATCAAGAATAAATAAAAGTCTATGGTATAGATCTCAGAAAGTAGGAGGAATAGGTATACCCAATATAAAAAATTATTATATAGCCAATCAACTTAGTTCTTTGGGGGAAATTCTTTTTAAACCACAGAAGCTAATATGGTGGGAGCAAGAGTCTTTGGATATAAAGGGGGAAATAAACACATTTTTATTCACGGAAGTTAAAAACAAAGTAAAGATTGACAACCCCCTATTGAATAGTTTAATTGTTACATGGAGAACATATAGGAAAATCTTGTCTCCGAAGGGATCCCCACTGGCTTTAGTTACTGACTTGGAAAGCTTTCCAGACAACTTGAAGCATTATTTGGAGTTATTTAAAATTAAGAAAATAGCTAGACTAAAGGATTGGATGCTCAAGATTAAAACAATTCAGGATATAAAAAATATTTTGCAACCCAGTGATTTAACATGGTTAAATTATATTCAACTAGGAAAATGGATGAAGGACTGGGGAAAGAGAAATAATCAAATCAGAGAATGCACAAAATTTGAACATTTCCTATTATCGCTTGAGTCTGAACAGGAAAATTCAGAGAAAGGAATAACACGTAAAATATATAAAATATTAGGGGAATTATCAGAAATGAAGGAGTTAAACACCTTGAGAGAAGTTTGGAACCAAGACCTTAATGTACAGATAGAGAAAGAAGACTGGAAGAAAATTTGGATATGAGAATTTTGAGATCATTATCGGTCAGGATAAAAGAAAACTACTTCAAATTGGTTTCTAGATGGTATTTAACCCCAGTAAGACTAAATAGAATGAATCCTGCTTACTCTAAGATATGTTGGAAATGTGAAAAAGAGCTTGGTACTTACTTGCATCTTTGGTGGGAATGTGAAATAGTCCAAAGGTTCTGGAAAAAAGTGTTTTTAGAGCTAAGTAATATGATTAAGATGGATATAGATTGTAATCCAGAGATAGCATTATTATCATTGTTAACAAGTAAAGATTATGCTGTTACAACAAAGGAACTAATAGCAAATTTTATGACAGCTGCTAGATTAATTATAGCAAAAAACTGGAAGTCAAAACTAGAATTCAAGATGGAAGACTGGTATAATGAACTTTGGGATATAGCTATAAACGATAAACTGTCCTGCAGTTTAAAGGTTAAACGAGGAGAAATGAAAAAAGACATTTTCTACGATATCTGGGGTAAATTTTTAGATTATGTACTAGTCGAAGGAAAAGGGAAAGAGTCCACGAATATCTCACAACAATTCTGGAGAAGAGAACTTTAAGAAGACTACTAGAAGAATAGAAGATGGAGCAACGAATAAGAATGTATGGATGGCCCCGTGGGATGGGGGTGCACTTATATTGTTTGTTGTAGTTTTTTTTTTTTTACCTTCATTTTCTTATGTTGTATGTAGTTTAAAATTTAATAAAAAACATTAAAAAAAAAAAGAGAAAAGGAGACTGAGGGGAGATAGGTTAGCAGCACTTTTCAAATACTTGAAAGGATCTGTTCTCGATCAACCCAGAATGCAGGACAAGCAACAATGTTCTCATTTTACAGGAAGCCAGATTTTTATTCATTCATTCATTCATTCATTCATTCATTTAGATTTGCCACTGCCCATCTCCCCAGAGGGGACTCTGGTTGATTTACAATATAAAATGTAATAAATAATAAATATTAAAACATCTAAAAGACATCTAAAAATACAGACAATTTTTGGTTGCATATCAGGAAAAACTTCCTAACTGTTAGAGCAGTAAGGTGGTGGAAGCAATTACCTCAAGAGGTGGTGAGTGTTCCAATGTTGGAGGCATTCAAAAGAAGTTTGTTGACCACCGGGCAGATATCTAGTGATCTCTCTTCCTGCCTTGAACAAGGGTTTGGACTCAGTGGCCTCATAGACCACTTCCAACTTTACGGTTTTGATCTGGGATTCCAGAACCAAGGTTGGTCCCAGGTTACATTAGTTTTAAAAGCAAGTACCCAACAAATAAGGGCAAAGATGTTTTCTGTGCCGGAGCTGGTCTGGATTTAATAGGCAGTGGGTGGAGCTACCATTCTGTCCATGCTCATCCATTCAGACTATGTCCGAGTAGAACTGTAATTGTGTACTTATCCAATTATGTTAACAATATGGCAATGCAAATGCCCATTGACCCTTGTTCTCCTGAGATATGTGACCCACAATTTTGTCCTCTCTACTGTAAGAACATTTTGTGGCAGTAGGAAGGAAAATGTGCCATTTAATACATCTTAAGTTGTTGGCTGGGTAAACCAGCTGGATTCAGCTGATGGACGTGAACCATAAGTCAGTTATGGCAGGAGAAACACTGACAGAAACAACAAATGCAAACTGAAAAAATGTGATGTCATTTAAAAATGTCTGAAAGCCTGGTAGCTGCTGAAACCAAGTACGTCAAAAATCTCACACAACACATTTTGATAGCATTCTTTCTTTTCTTTTTGTTACTTTGTCTCCAGTGATGCACCCAACCCAATTGATAGAAAGGTCTTCGGAAAGGCGTTTTGCAAATGGAAAAGATGATCAGTGGTCAACAAGACAGCCCTAATTTAAAATATGTTTTGCCCCTTATCTTTATATGTGGGTTTTGATTTTCCTAGCACAGATTCCCAAAGATGGGGCTGCTTAGAAGCCTCTGTGGACAAAAAAATGGCAAGCAAACAAATAAGGGAGCAAATCAATAAGCATTTGGTTCACTTAAGAGATAACAAAAGAATAGGCCTGATTAAATTCGCACCTCCACCACTTTTACACCCTCTCCAATGGACTTGTAGTTAATTTCTGTTCATGACAAATAGGGAGATGCCTGCTAAGCTCACAGACGGTAAGAAAAGAAAGCAACCGAGTTTCAAAGCAATTTGGCATGGCGATTACACTATTTGTGCTGCCGTCATGGCTTTCTTCTTCCTATTCCTCTCCCCCGACTCTCTGCCTGCTTTTCGTTTGCAGCAAACAAATTTTCCAAATGACGTTAATTAGAGTTTTCTTTAATAACGAATGTGCAAAATCAGCAAACACGCAAATCCTGGGTCATGAACCCCATTCTTCGCACGCGGGAAATAATGGCAACCGATGAATAGCATTCAAATGGAAATGTTTGCCATCCCGGACCTTAATTGGCTGAATATATCTACAAGGAAACAGGGATTCTTATGCAATCAAGATGTCTCCTCTCTTGGCTTCAATGGAGAACGTCTAACAGATGTCTCTGAGGGGTGGGTGAGGGGGAGAAGTGAAATCGGATGGATTTTGCAAATAAGCTAATCTCCTTCTATGTATGCATACATGCAAAAGGACGACATATGCACCCCCTGCTGCTTTGAAGTCTTTTGACCAAGTCGGGCATGGGCCACAGGTGGCGACTTAGCCAGAGAACTTTAAGCTGCCCAAAAGGCATTCCTGCTCAGATCTTTTGTGCAAATATGAGTTCTTAAAGACAAGTAACAGTTGTTTAGTCTCATGTTGGGAGCCAAGGTTGCTGCATTTGATGGAAACATAAGCATGTCATTAATTTCCAGTCTTTGTATCTTGCGTACAAAAAAAACCCACCAAGGAGATGGTATTCATCCAAGGCTCTTACTTTCATTCTGATGAGGGAGACTGGTTGCTCCGTTCTTAAAAACAAAATGCGATGGAGTCTATTTCCTGGCAAGTGTGTGATTGTTTTAGATATGCTTTCGATTCTCTTAGCTGCAGATAACTTGGATATGGTTTTCCAGTAATCTTTCTGGCTTTAGATATTATTAATCTCTCTCTTTTTTAGCAAGTGAAGAACTACTTGGCTATATTTTTTCCTCTTGCAATCTTTATCTCTTGTGTGGGTTGGCATTTCTAAAGCTTAACATACTACTGCCTACTCAGTGATCTTCTCTCTCTCTCTCTCTCTCTCTCTCACACACACACACACACACACACACACACACACACACACACAGTGGTACCTTTTAAGATGAATGCCTCATAAGTAGAGATGGGCACGAAACAGAAATATAGTGTTTCAATTTTTTTTGTTTCAGTCTTCATTTCATTTTGTTTCATTGATAATGGATTTTTAAAAAGAATTTTCATCATGAAACAAAATGCTTTGTAAGGCTATGAATAATGGGGAGCTTTCCTTTTTTTAATCTAACAGGGAGCCCACTGCCCTAAATCAAAGACCCTCAAACCTTCCAATCATTTTGCTTTCAAGCAAAAAACCCTCTGTCAAGAAGCTAGAAACATAACAGTCAGCTTCTTCATGGAGAGATAGGGGAAATAAACTCAATAGCTGATCAGCGCTGTGAGGGAAGGAAAGAAAATATTTTAAAAAATAACTTCCACAGTCCGACTTAAAAAGGAAAGGAAAACAATCAGTTTAAATCAACCTGTAGACACAGCCAGCGAAGGGAACACCTCAGCTTCCGGGCTGGCTGGCTTCAGGCAGATCAAGATTGGAGATAAGCTATCTCAACAGCTGAGTCCTGGGAAGAAAGCAAAACAAATCAATCAGTTTAAAAAAATAAACCTCCTGTTCTCAATAGGACTGGATCAAGAGGCTAAGATCAATTGTTTCATTTCTGAAACAAAAATTGTTTCATTTCATTTCTTGATGACACACTGTTTGCTGTTTTGTTTCATTTATTTTTATTACTGGCTTATAAAGGTATAGCCTGTAACCCATTTTTGCAATTGTGTTTTGTGATGGCCACGCAGCTCGACCTGCCTTTTTCCTCTTATAGCGTGGTTCCTATGCTATACTTTCCTTGCCTAGAACCAGCAGCAATGATCACATGAGAAAAAGGTTAGAGCTCCAGAGCCCCCCCTGTCTGTTGAATAGAATACTGCTGATTCATCCCAAAGAGTCCCTGACCTTTGATAGCAAAAAGGATCTTCTCTCTTCCAAAGTCCTATGCTTGGGAAGAAAGCATCAGACTTGTTCGTTGCAATTCTGGTTCCCAATGTATTTCGGAATCATGAACAGTAGGAATAATATTGAAAAATGAAATATACTCTTCTTCTCTGGTCAGGATGGAACCAAGAGTATCCCAGTTGATAATTTTTTTTCCTGCACCTGCATAATAACATGTGTGTTACCCAAAATACTCTTTGCATCTCTGCCCTGAATATCAAGGGAGGAAGGTAGCTGTGTGAGATTGTTCCAGAGAAAAACAACAAAGGGTCTGGTGAAAATTTTAAGTCTGGTAGATTTTATTAGTCAAAAGTTACTAGAGACTACAGCCCACCATCAGCTGTATCTGATGATTATGCATCTGCTGTGTTGAGCGATAATCCAGAAAACCTAGGCCAGATACAACTTGTCAGTATTGGCAACGCCAATTGTCTCTTTGTTGTTTATATAATGCTGTGGATGAGATTTGTGAAAATTCCAAATTACTAATAGAATCTGCTTGATTCATATCAAATTATATCATATAGGTCTGGGGAAAACCAGATTTGGATCCAGGGTAAGTGAAGCGAATTCAATGATCAGATTACGTCCACAGCATATATCTAGTTGAAACAGGGCAGAGATTGCTTGAGTTTTCCTTTTTCTTAGAGAAATACAAACTTTAAGAGTGCTTAGAATTCCATTCCCTGAAGCTAGCTATCTAAAAGTTGGCAGGTTTACTCCTCTCTATCAGTTCTGTTACCTACCCAAATCCCATGCCTATTTGTACAAAATGAATAGACAGGTATCTACAGCTAGTGATCAACATAAACTAAATGGCGAACCAGAATAAACTACAAACCGGACTGTTTGGAAGTTGAGTCATGGCTACTGGACTTCTTTTTCTTGATAGAAACATTTTGCTGCTCATCCAAGCAGCTTCATCAGTCTGAGTACAGCTAGTGTGAGTCCTCCATCTTATAGTCAGCATTGCCCTCTTGTTACCCTAGTCTGACATAGGCTCATAAAATAAACAATGGCCTGAATAGGCTTGTTAGGTAGACTGATGAAGTTGTTTGGATGAGCAGTGAAACGTTTCTATCTCTCTAGAAAAAGAAGTCCAGCAGCCATGACTCAACTTCCAGATAAACTCACCTGGATGACTGAGAATCTTCACAGACAAACCAGTTGGTTCATGGTTTGTTTAGTGATTTTGCTCATGCAACCCGTTTTACTAAAATGAAATGAAGCACCAAACATTTTCCTGCTCAGTGCTTCATTTTGCTTCAGCATCTTCAGCCAGGGCCTGCTGTTCCTGCACATACACACGCCAATCAGCTAATCAAGATGATCCGCTGAGGATTTTGTGGATGCACGCAGGCCGGTTGTGAACTCCTGGAAGGCCATGGCACCCCACCGGTGCTGTTATCCTTTTCATCATCATCATTGCACTGGAAGTGGCATGGCAGGAGAAAGTACTACCCCCATTCACCAGGTGTGAGCCAAAATCCAAACTGGTTTGGTTTTCTGGTTGGTCTGTGATAGTTCATGATTCATAGCTGGCCACGAACTACAATTGTTCAGGTTCATGTCCATTTCTAGTTATGGCCATTTCAATTTTCCACCACAAGATAATACTGAGATTATAAATTAGTTGAGAGCAGGTAGTAAGTCACAATGAAAGTAGGACCATTGAATCAGTGGAACGTGTGTGTGTGTGTGTGTGTGTGTGTGTGTGTGTGTGTGTGTGTGTGTGTGTGTGCGTGTGTGTGTGTGTGTGTGTGTGTGTTGTGTCATTAAAGTCATGACCGACTCTTTGTGACCCCATGTTCATGGAGTTTTCTTGGCAGGAATACTGTGGAGTGGCTTGCCAGTTCCTACTCCAGGCGCCTACAGCACCTGGTATTCCCTGGAGGTATCCCATCCAAGTACTAACCAGGGCCGACCCTGCTTAGCTTCCGAAATCAGGCGAGATTGGATGAGCTTAGGGCACCTAGGCAGCTGCATCCAAACCCCACTGATCCAGTGGGACCACTCTGGCTGAGACTTACTGCTGGATTTCAGCCAACAAATCAAATGAGGTACAAGTCACTGCAACCAAAATTGGTATGAATTATACAGCCTTCTCATTGCTTCCAAGCCAGGTCACGAGATCCACATGCAGCCCTGGTATATAGTAACTCAATGTTACTTGTCCTTTGGCAATAGACGATAATAAAGTTAATGCACAATCTTGATTTGCAAATTCACTTCCTTTTACCCTAAAGCGCTGCAGATGATGTTATTCCCAGACTTCTTCTTTGTAATGTATGAAATCATGTACAGTGGTACCTCAGGTTACAAAGTTGAGCTGTTCCATGCAACACGCCATAGCCCGTAAATTTCATAACCCAGAACCACACGGGGGTGCAATGCATTCTGAGTATATATATTTTTTTCATAATTCCTTATGGAAAAAAATATGCAACCTGCGGTATTCCAGGGCAGAAATACATAAACTAACCATTATTTTCAAAGGACTTTGTTATGTAACCTGGAAATTGCATAACCCAGGTTGTTTGTAACCTGGGGTACCACTGTACTTCATTAAATGATATCATCTCTCTCTTTTTAGGGGGTCATTTCTTGACCTTTAGCAGTAGATGTTAATGATATGGCAGCTACAGAATATAATGATACAGGAATAGAGATGGGCACGACTTGAAAAAAAAATTTTTCGAGTTGTCGTTAGTCGGGCCAGTCCCGTTTCGGGTCGTTTCCGGTTTTCGCAAAAATTCGCAAAAATTAGTCGGTTCGTTTTTTCGTTTTTTCGTTTTCGTTAGTACTGGTTTTTGGGGGGGGAGCGGGCTCCTGGAGGCACCTCTGTGGGGTGGGTGCCTCCTCTGGCCCGCTATAAAGGGAAAGTGGGCTCCTGGAGGCACCCGTGGGTGCCTCCTATCACCCTAGGAAGGGGAAGCAGGCTCGGGGAGACCCCTCAACATGGGGGTCTCCCCTCTTCACCTGCTGCTGCTAAATGCTATGCAATAGCCATATGGATATTGCATAACATAATGTGCAGACGTGAGACCAGTGTGAGAGTCATAGGGTCATACCTTCCCTACACAAGGAAGGCTCCCGCACCACCATGTCTCACACAGAAGGGAAGTGTACTTGCTGCGTGTAGTGCAATGCAAGCAAGTAGATCTGGCTTTAAGGTGGCTTAGTGCAAGAGCTAGGGTTAGGCTAGTGACGGGTAAGGTTACGGTGGGCTAGTGGGTTGCACCTCTGGGTGCCTCTCTGACCCACTAAGAAGACAGTCTGTGACGTATGGGTACGGAGTCAAGGGTTAGGGTTAGGGCTAGGGCAGGTTTTAGGGGGCTTTTTGGCACATCCCAGAAGTCTCCATGGCCAAGTGGCCATGCGACTGGTGGGATGGCTCCAAAAATTTGCATGGTTGTCCACTCCCATATGGCTGGCCACTTGGCCAGCCCATCATTGCGCAGGTGTAAATAAAATAAAATAAAATAAAATCAATGGAGGACAGAGGAGGAGAGGAGAGACATTTTGTTGCAAGAAAAAACCCACTGCTACTGTGAAAAATCTGGCAGTTTATAAATTTTCGCGTGTTTCTGTTGTGCTTGTGTGTTTTTGGACCACGATTTCAAAAACAATATTGCATTCGCCGCCCCATTTTGGATCCCCCGCCCGCACCGCATGGCATGGCGATGGCGACTCGCGAGTCCGGCTGCCCAGGACGGGGGGGAGGCGGGACCCCCCCCTCCAGAAACCACCCCTCTGGTAGGTGCCCTGCGTCCTTAGTCAAGCAGGCATTTTTCCGCCTGCTTTTTTGGCCCGGGAATGGGTGGGGGGAGAGTTTAAAAGTTTTTTCCTGTGCCGTCCGTGCCGCTTGCTTGCGCTTTAATTGCGGCGGCCGGCGGCGAGACTGGGCTTTTTGCTGGCTGCGAGCCTGCGGCGAGTCCCACCAGAGCAGCCCAGGACGGGGGATGAGGGGGGAGGCCGGGGACCTCCAGAAACAACCCCTCTGGTAGGTGCCCTGAGGCACGGCAGGCATTTTCCCGCCTGCTTTTTGGCCGGGAACCGGGTTTTTTAAACTTTTAAAAACTTTTTTTCTGTGCCGCGTGTGGCATCGCGCGATCTCGCGATGCAAGGAACGAGCACGACAAATCAGACCAAAATTGTTCGTTCGTCGGTTCGAGCTCGAAGTCTGGGGGAGTAATTCCCGTTACCGTTTCCGTAGAGTAACGGAACCGAGTAACGGAAACGGAAACGGAAATACCGCTAAGTCGTGCCCATCTCTATACAGGAAGTGAGCTTTCCGGTAACGGGGAAGGGACGGAAATACGACCCAGAAATGTTGCTTTGGGCTCCAATGTCAAGTGGTTCTCCTGTAAGACTGTTTTCAAAAATGCAGAAGTAATTCAATTGCAAAAGGGCTGTACAGTTTCAGCAATACGAATGCATTTCCAGAGCTAGGGTTATGCTTGTTAAAAAAAACCACAACAACCTCAAATCAAAAACATCACTGGTTATAGCAAGATTTACAGTGTCTTACTCTCTCATCCTTTTTAATCATTTCAGGATATATTGCCCCTCTTCTCTGTCTTATTGGGCCTCCTAAGAAAAAGCTTTCCCATGCGAATAAAGAAATTCACCTATATGAGCTTGTCTCAGCTCTCCCAGTGTAATAACTGGAACATGATAGTCTTCAGCAAAAAGCACCTTATTTTATTGGTGAAGAGCGAGTCCTGATGGAAATTGATTCCCCACGTATTTCTTTTCTTGCCTTGTTGTTGTTCAATCATTAAGTCATGTCTGAGTCTTTGTGACCCCATGGACCAGACCAC
>JAWVWN010006224.1:2915000-2956343 GCA_037367305.1 Phrynocephalus vlangalii | reverse complement strand
AAAGGGTGCGAATTTTCACCAGTCGCACTGCAATTGCTGCCGTAAAAACTGTGCATCATTAAGAGGAGTAATTTGATTGAACCCCTGGTGGTGGTATAGGACAGGCATGTCCACACGTCAGCCCTCCTGATGTTTTGGACCACAATTCCCAGAATTCTAAGCTTAGATTGCCAATGGCAAAGAATTGTGGGAATTGCAGTCCCAAACATCTGGAGGGCCGAAGTTTGGACATGCTTGGTATAGGATGATGTGGTTAAAGTGCGCTTCAGGGGGCGTGGTCGACTGGGGTGCCAAAATGCTGCGCCTTGGAGTGGAGGCACGGTCTTTTGCTGCGCAGTCATTCGCCGCAAACACAGCACCCAAACGGTCGTGTGACCAGGGCCTTTGTTTTTAACGTTAGTTTCCATCCCTCTTCCATTCCGTCCGGTAAAGAATGCAGTCCTCAATCCCAAAGCTCTGGTTATCTGTGCGATGGGTTTGATTCTCTTCTCCTGTCTCTCTTCTCTGCACTAGATGGCACCAAAGGTCCCCGAAAGCAGGAGGAGGGGCTGCAGCCTGAGAAAGCTGCCATCTCTCCGTTCCTTTCTCTGGGCTGCTGCTTCCTGCCTCCTTGGACAGAGGAGCCTCGGCCAGAAAGCCATGTCGCAATAATGGTGAACAGCTTTTCTGCGTATCTTGGCATCGCCTACCTTACGTTTCGGGGTTTTTACAGCAAGACAACAAGCGCTTAAGTGCTCCACCTTCAAAGAAACACTGCCTTCACATGGAGTTTTGAAATGCTGGCTGGGGTGCAAATCTGTCCCGCTTGGGGGGGGGATTTTGCAGCTAAAAGCGAGGGGTGAGGGTGAACACTGCAGGGCTGCTGCACCAATTTCGACCCTTGGGGGTGGGGTGGGAGGACAGCAGAAATTGGACGGTTGAGAGACGCATAAGACATCGTGATGATGAATTTCTCAACTCTGTCTGCCCACTAGGTGTTACTCAATCTGTCTTAATAACATTTGGAAGTGACACTTCCAAGATGCGAAGGCCTCCCTTGCCTCTGTCCCCTCTTCTTGGGCTCTTATATTGTAACAAGAAGGAACAGAAATGAATGATAGTCATGGAAATTGGCCTCTGGGTTTGGCGGGGCTGGGGTTGACATTGAGCTGTCCACCAGGACATCAAGGTCCCTTTCCTGGTTTGTTGCAGAGAGTTCAGACCCCATCAGTTTATAAACGTAATTGGGTTGGGGTTTTTTTGCCCCAACGCGCATCACTCATTTGCCACTGGTTTGCCCACTCCCCCAGGGTCAAGAGATCCCTCTGGAGCTCCTCACAATTTCTCCCAGTTTTTATTACCCTGTATAACTTATCATTGGCAAATTTGGCTACCTTGCTATTTACTCCTACTTTCTATGCTTTGATTAGGAATGATCTAACATGGTGGCAATCGCTGCTCAGAGAGCTAAACACAACTGAAATAAGAGCAGTGTTAGTTATGGTTACCCATTTCCTTGGCATCTGAAATAGCAGCAGAATAAAGACCTTTCTCGCCTCAAGGATCAGGAACTAGAGCTTGGAGGTGCCGGAGGCATCCCCATCTCTCAGACAAGGGTTCGCAGAGAGCAACCAGCAATGGCCAAAGTCTCCAAGCAGTGGTGATGCCAGGAGCAAGTATGTCTGGGGGATGAACCAGAAAAATGAACCACCAACTGTGTCACCCACAAACAATTCTGGATTGCACCCTTATATTTAGCCCTCGCAGGCTTCTAAAGACAGATAGACAGAGAGTCAGACATCAGAGTTTCAGATTCTGAGAAAGGTTTATTCGAATGCGCATAAGGGTGCTTCCATACAAGGAAGGGCAAATTCCAAGCTGGAACAGAACATTCTTATACCTTGAGCCCTTTTACACGACCCCTAAGATCCACTGGCAGCTTAAATTCGGATCCCCCCCCAGCCAGATATCATGTGGGTTTTGTTCCTCTTCCTGTGTTCCCACCCTTCCCCACTCCATTGCTCCTGCCTGCCGTGAGGGGAGGGAGAAACAAAGGGAGAAAAGAATGCAGGCTGACCTCCGCTCACCTCCCTTTGCCGTCGGAGCTTTACAATCCGCATCGGAAATTTGTTTACCTTCGGAGTCCAGGTACTTGTAAAGTGCACTGGGGCGTCCTTAAGTGGGTGTGGGCGTACTTTGTTTTTTTAAAAGTCCGCTGCTGGTGGGAAAACAATTTTATGCTCCGGATCTGCAAGTGTTTAGGAGCGGATTTTCGGGGTCGTGTAAAAGGGCTTCTTGTCAGACTAAGGACACGCCAGCAGTTTAAGCTCGTACTTGGTAGATCCAGATGCTCACATGAAGAAACTTCCTCATTTGAACTGAAATATTTTGTGCATACATCTAGTTAGGAAAGAATACTAACAGCAGAGAAAAGTAATTTTCCGATACAGTGACTTTGTGGGAAGAGAGGCCTCACAAGAGCTCTGTTCTGCTTGTGGTTTGGCCAAGGAAGGTCCTTGTAGTTTCCCAGAAATCGCTTCTTGAGACGTGCATTTCCCACTACAGCCTGTATCAAGGCTTAAAAGCCTTGATAATATCAAAGATAATAAATGATGAATTATTATTTTCTTATTGCCGTTGGTCACAACTGGGAAAAGAAACAGTGAACCAGTTCATTTTTCCAGGGTCTTATGGTGATTTGTGGTCAACCGCAAGCCACAAACTATCACAACTCCCTGTTTTTCCAGTTTGTGCCCATCTCTAGGAGTCACTGGGAGAGACCCAAAACTTTCCTGAGCCTCTTTCCAACCTTCATCCAACTAGAGCCAATCATGTGGGAGGCCTGTTCATTGTTTCTTTGTGGGATTCTATTTGAAAACTCAAAACTTAAAAACATACACGAAAAAACCAAAAGCATGAGCAAAAAGAACATATTAACATGAAAAATGAATATAGCACATTAGAAACAAAGAGGGCATCCCATGACCAGGACCACCTGGATATAATGTATGATCCATTTTCCTTCATTATGGACTTCCACACACACCCCCTCGAAAACCACACTGATCCTTGGGGAGGATACACAACCCTTCCCTTTTTCAAATATTTATTAAATATACATTCACTAAAAATCTCACCCTATATCTGTGGCAAACCCTTCTTAATTTCATATCAGACATTAATTTGTCACAAATAGCTGCACCCCACACTTTTTTTGTATCGATCGCCCTGTTTAAGGTCATGCTAGTTTTTGTTTTCCTCTGATGCTTTGCTCTCCTTAGCTTGGCTGCTGTGATAAAATTCAACACAAATTCTTTCTTTGCGCAAGTCTGTGGCTTTTTCTGGGCTCTTGCAATCCTCCTTTTAGCTGCGGAGCAGTTGGCGAAAGAAGAGGCAGGAAGGGAGAAGACGACATCAGGTGAGGATCTGCTTGCGGGGAGCTCCTGTTCACGTCCAGAGCCCCCCACAAACCAGGCGTGAAGTGGAAAGAGAGGCATGATTCGTCATCTTGTCTTGGGTCACTTCCTTCCTCTTTTTCTTCCCTCGCTTCAGGGCTTGTACTGAACATCTGCTCCAAAAAGCAGGAAGTCCTGTGGAAACACCAGACAGCCAAAAGGGTAGGAGGACCTCTCGGGTGGCCCAACAGTGAAGGAGACTCGAGATCTTTCTTTCCATGGGGGGGATTCTGAAGGTAAAGGGAAGGCCCACCCCTAACCTGGGGGTGCAGAACAGTCTGGCTGCATCCCTGGCTGACCAAGCACCTGTATCTCCAAGGGAGCAGCCGTTCACCCATGAATGCAGCCTTCTCTTAAGGATGGCAGGGGGAGGCTTTGAATGTGGACCGGCTGGACCATCTGGCCTCGTCCCAGGATGGAGGGCTGAGCTTGCCTCTCAGAAACCTTTCTTGCATGCTGCTTTAGCATCAGTTTGACTAAAACTCCCGGCCCACCTGCATTATTTTCTTTCGCCAGTGCACTAAGGAATCACCCACCTTGTATGGCCGAAGGACGAGATTGTAGGGTTGCACACCATCCAGCAGAGGAAGGGGGTACCCCTTGGCCAGCCGTGCTGGAAAATAAAATTCACTGTGGTGATGGAAATGTTTCATCAAGCAAGGGTTGTAATTAATATTACTTCGAAATCTGGGGTAAGAGAAGCCACAATTTATTTATTTATTTATTTATTTATTTATTTATTTATTTATTTATTTATTTATTTATTTATTTATTTATTTCAGATTTTTAAGCTGCCCCACTACCAAATGGTCTCTGAGCAGAATACAATTTATAAAACAACATGTTAAAACCATCAAAATAACAGTTTAAAATAATCAGTATATAAATATGAAAATCCTGCTGTTTATGAGCCCAGCTAAAAAGATTGCTATTTAATTAAGATGCTGGTTGAACAGGAAGGCCTGGCACCAAAAAGCCAAAACTGTTGGCGCCAGGCGGATCTTTGTAGGGAGGGCATTCCAGAGAGGGGGCAATTGCCTACAAGGTCCAGTTTTGACATGCCATTCCCCCCCCCCCCGACCTCTTTGAGGGACGGCACCTTCCACAGGGCCTCCTGGCCTGATCTTAGGGTCTGGGTAGGCTGGTGTGGAAGAAGGCGGTTCTTTTGGTAACCAGGTCCTAAGCCGTTTAGGGCTTCATGTGTATGATGGTTACTTCACATCTTTCCTTGTTCTGTGACTAGTTTTGTACCGTGACAGCGTTGGTTGCAATCACGTGGTTTTGTCCCTGTTTAGTCCCTGTTTCCGTTTCCTCATGGGCATGATTACTTGTCTTGTGACAACTGTTACTTCACGGTCTTGTTCTGTGACAAATTCTGAATTTGTCTTGCTTTCTTAAGCCTTTTGTAAAATATCGTAAATAAAACTTTTTCGATATTTTGATTTACTGGTCTTCCAGGATTTACACGTCAATGCTACAGAATTTTCAGTACTTTCTTTAATAAACATTTTTGGCGCTGCATGGTGTTTCCCATAGGGCACGGCTGTTCAACTTTGAACAGGCCAAGGTCTACTTTTTCCGGCCCAAAGTGCTTGAGAGCTACTACACTAAAACCTCTACTTAGGAATTGTTTCTGTTCTGAGCACATGCTCGTAAGCAAAAACTTTTGTAAGTAGAGCAGCGGTTTCCCATAGGAATGCATTGAAAACCAATTAATTTGTTCTGAAGTGAACAGATTTCAATGCCCCATGGCCCTTGAACTGCCCGGCTCGGCTGAGACAGTGGGCTGGCAGACCCAGAACTTTGCTGGGGCAGTAGTGGTCCTTGGGATGGGGGAGGGAGGGGTGGAGAACGTATCCCCTCACTTTTTTTATTGATGGCCAGTGGGCTACTTTTGAACCCTTCACCAGCTACCAGTAGCCCGTGGTCTACCTGTTGGGCAGGCCTGCCATAGGGAAACTAATGTTGAATGACGTTTCAGCCACTGACCACTAGGTGGACACTGGTTGTTGCATGACAGTTGTTACCCCACGGTCCCTTGTCTCGGAACAGGAACCAGGAACAAACCGTGACAAGAGAATACCCCAACCCAGCGCCAGGTACAGTATTGTCATGCTCTGATCCCGGTCCGGGGGCGTGGCTGAGACAAATTTCAGCTGTTGCACGACGGACATGAAGTAAGTGTTGTAAACCGCCCAGAGTGACCTTGCTGCCAGATGAGTGGTAAAAAATCCAATAAATAAATAAGTTTGTTTTGTACCAGTCTGAAGTGCAACACTTACAGAGACAAAACTGATGTGAAGTAACCGCCTAAGTCTTACCGTTAATTTGTGGTAGAAGAATGCTTGAAGCAGAATAACTCAGGATGGCTTGCATTAATTGAACCTAAGAAAAGATGGAGAGAGAGAGAGAGAAAAAAAAACCTATCAGGACTCCGGTAGGTAGGACTCCTAAATTGTCTTGACCTGTAGACCAAAATGTCCATCCCTCAGTGGCTTAGGGATCCATTGGTGGGGCCAGAGGTTGGCACTTCCATTCACCCACTGGGGCCTCCTGGACAGGGGGTGGACTGGATGACCCCCAGGGGTCCCTTCCAGCTCAGCAGCCCTCAGCAATCATCATCATCATTATTACTTTGCCAGGTTTTTTTAAAGCGAATGAGCAAGACGCGCCAAGCAGTTGAGGATACCTCCTGGGTTTTGAGAGAAAGATATTGGGAGGGATTGGGCTGGGAATTCTCTGGCTATGGCTGGTGGAATCCGGTGTGTGTGTGTGTGTGTGTGTGTGTGTGTGTGTGTGTGTGTGTGTGTGTGTGTGTGTGTGTGTGTGACTTATTGAGGCCATGGGATCACACAACAGAAGGCATCGAAAAGGTCTTACCGAGAAGGGCCCGACCTCCGAATGCTTCAGGGACAGCTGCAGCCTACACGAGAGCAAAGGAAAGAGAGAATGACGCCCATGTTTCTAGGGGACCTCTCTGCAGTGTGGCGTCCAGGGCAGAAGGCCAGTTGGGAGAAGAACCCAGTGGAAGAAGCCCAAGTGTCCTGTCCAGCTAGGACCTCCTTTTCTGCCCATCACTGCTGCCCATCTCCAGCAAAAGAGTACGCAGAGCCCTTGATCAAGAAAAGGGTGGTGGTTTAATGTACAAAAAGATCTACGGCTCACCTGCCAAGTTTCAGGGAACCCACAATCCTGGTAGAGTTCACACCCACTTGGGCTGAGACTGGAGTTGTCTGGAAGAACAGAGGGGCAGAGTGAGACTCATTTGCCAACCCCTTCACGTCGATCTCACAATGCTTCTGCAAGCGACAGTTTTTAGAAATAACACCCGGGGGAGCAAACTTCATTTCTGCACAGAGAACTTTGCAAAAGTACAAGAAACAGTAAACAAATGAAGCAAAAGGGCAAGGGGGAGGCATTTACAACATGGGGCGGGGAGAGCTGGGAATAAATAAAGACACAGGCAGAAATATGCACGGTGTGTTAAAATATATATATATATAATAAACAAGAAATCTAGGCGATGAAGAAGAGAGGACTCCAGGCAAAAGGCAGGCTGGAAGGAGTAGCAAAAGATTTGCCCCGTTGACGTTTGGGCAGCAAGGACAGAGAGGGCCGGCCTTACCGCCTCAATCACAAACAGAGGAGCCAGGCTGGAATTGGGAAGGATGGCGAAGGCCTCGACGTCCACCACAGGAGTCAGCGAGAGGCTTTCGGGTGTGATGCTCAGCATGGGAGATGAAGACGGGGAGACCCTAAGCGTCATGAGCAGGTTGGGGTAGAGCTTCTCCACCTGGGGGGGGGGGCAGGGGTGGGGGTGGGGAGGCAAAGAACAAAGAACAAAGAAAGAACATCAGCCCGGTCGGTCCGGTTGCATGGTTCTTCCCGAAGAGAATATGCATGTCTCTTTGTTCCGCCCAGTTGCTTGGGCCCCCAACCGCCAAGGAATTACAATAGGACTCCCCTATCCACATCTGAAAATACTGTACACAGCCTCGCGGTATCTGGCCTCCTCTAGTGGCCCCTTGTGGTAATTAGAGATGGGCAGGAAATGAACTTTTGGATCATTTTGTTATTTGTTATTTGTCTTGTTACGTCACGAAACAAATAACGAACTGCCCCCTCTAAGAAAAATGAAATGAAATGAAACAGAAATTTCCGTTTCATTTCAGTTCGTTTTTCGTACCTGGGTGGAGTGGTCCTGGTCCGGTTCTCCTGACTGTTGCCACCAGCCCCCAGGCTGTCTCCGGCAGGATAATACTAATACTAATACTAATACTAATACTAATACTAATAATAATACTAATACTAATAATAATAATAATAATAATAATAATAATAATAATAATAATAATAATAATAATAATAATAATAATATACCCTGAGTGGTGGGGTTCAAAAAAAGAAAGAAAAAGAAAAAGAACCCCAACTAAAATGAATTATGAAATGAATTTTTTTCAAAAAATTTGTTTCATAATTAACTAAACGAAATGTTGTGGGGGAACAAATTACAAAACAAAACACCATTTTTGGCGTTTCATGCCCATCCCTCCTGGTAATCCATGTTAAAATATTTTTCTGGTCGATCCCCACCTACCCTTCTTTTACAATACCATGTATGTATATAGACCCTTAACTGACAGCACTTATGCACACTGAACACAGAGCCTTGAAATTGCTACCCAGTAGAAACACTCTGCTCCCACCCCAATGCAGAATGCACCCACAGCCGTTAAAAAAACAACAGACATTTTACCAGCAAATAGATGAACACCAAGTGCTGCTCACCTGTGGAACGAAGGGTCCGAAGGTGGTTGTGTTGAGCCGCAATTTGAAGTCTTTAGGAATCTGCAAAAAGGATCAGGAAAGATGGAGCGAATGATGCGACCAGAAATACTGTTCAAAAAAACTAGAGGCTAACAAGTCAGGCCAGGCCCCTCAGTTATGCTCTTGGGGGTGGGGTCCTATTAAGAATCCAGGCTAAAAGCTAGACAGTGAGCCTGCCATGCAAGGCTGACAGGCTCAATCATGGAGCATCATCATAACCCCTGGCTTCAACCCCTGGGCTGAAAGGTCTGTGCCCAGAGATGCCATTGTGTGAATTTCCAAAGGAGTCAAATGTGGAGCAAACATAACAAAGGGTGCCAAGGCCCCCATAAGACTCGCAAGGATGATTTGGCATAGAGGTACCATGAACTGAAAGAAAGAAAGAAAGAGAGAAAGAAAGAAAGAAAGAAAGAAAGAAAGAAAGAAAGAAAGAAAGAAAGAAAGAAAGAAAGAAAGAAAGAAAGAAAGAAAGAGCCACGTGGTCCTTCTACATAATCCAATGACCAGGCAAGTCTATGCTTTTATTAGACTACCAAAGCTAGTTTTTGGCCATCCATGAGTCTTCTTGAAGGTGGGCATTCGAGTGCTTGAGTCCCCTTGAAAGAAGAGAGCGTTCCAAAATCCATGTCCAGATGTGCCAGTCAGACTGGCCAGGTTCCTCGCGAAGCGACAACATTCAGAACACTCAGGCTGGCCTGTCAACTGAGGGCAGCATCTTCCTCCACCAAGCCCTAAGTAACACTTTTCATTGAGCTGAAGTTGGCTGGACCCCAGCCTAGACCTCAGGAGGTAGTGAGGGCTCCAACAGTGGTGGCCTTCAAGATGGGTGGTGTAAAAAATCAAACAGATAGAATGAATTAATTGGATGTATGGATGGATGGAGAACTAATGAAGGGAAAGCGCCCCAGAGGGAGACCACAGCTGCGGTATAAGGATATCTGTAAGAGGGACCTGAAGGCCTTGGGAATGGACCTCAACAGCTGGGAAACCCTGACCTCCAATCGCACTGTCTGGAGGCAAGAGATACAGCATGGTCTACATAAATTTGAAGAGGCATTTGTCCAACAGGCAGAGGAAAAGAGGCAGGCACGGAAAGAACGAAACTCGAGGACCAGGCAGGAAACAGAATACATCTGCCCCCAGTGCGGTAGAGACTGCCACTCCCGAATTGGTCTATTTAGTCACACTAGGTGCTGTTTTTAGGATCTCTACTCCAGGCATGATACCATAGTCTTTCGAGACTGAAGGATGCCAATGATGATGATGGATGGATGGATGGATGGATGGATGGATGGATGGATGGATGGATGGATTTCCTGTATTCAATGGGGATGCAGGAATTCATGCATAAAGCACACAAGATTTTGCTAATTATTGCCAAATTTTAGGAACCTGCCTTTTCCGGAGTGATGCAGGTATCACCATGTTTTAGCAAATGCTGAGTCTGGAGAAATGAGGAGGAGGAATGGTATGTAGCCACAGGGAGGAAATTGAGTCATGGCTACTGGATTTCTTTTTCTTGAGAGATAGAAACGTTTCACTGCTCATCCAAATAGTTTCATCATTCTGAATGCAGCTAGTGCGAGTCCTCCATCTTATAGTCAGCTTTGACATCTTGTCACCCTGGTCTGAGATAGGCTCATAAGATGAACAATGGCCTGAATAGGCTCATTAGGGAGACAATAGTATCCATAGCCTTAAGGTGAACAATGGCCTAAGGTGCTGAAACCTATAAAGCATGGGCTGTTAGCTATGGCCCTGGTGGTGAAGGCTTTTTGATTTGTCTGGGTATTGTTGAAAGCACATCCTCATAAGTAGCAGATAGACTATGCCTGAGGCCACCACCTCTGTTGAGAAAGGGGGTTTCAATGCTCACATGAATGGCTTCCCTGACTCCTCTCCCAAACCACCTCTCTTCTCTGTCTAATATGTGTACATCCTCATCTTTGAATGAGTGCCCTTTGTCCTTCAAATGGAGGTGTACTGCTGATTCTGGTCCTGAGCTGTTGCCCCTCCTACGTTGGGCCATCCTTCTGTTTAATGGCTGTTTAGTTTCTCCAATGTAGAGGTCTGAACACTCCTCACTGGTTGACCCTTCATGACCCTCCCCTCAGCAAAGCCCACTTTTCAACCTTGACCCCTATTTCTTACCATGTTGTCCGTGACATAGAAAGTCATGGCTCCTGCTTTGAAGTAGACATTGCTGGCTGTGTTGAAGAAGTAAGTGGAGACTCCAAAATACAGCATGCGGTCATGATCCACCGGGAAGTTCAAGGCAGGGGGAGGGAACGGAGCGGGAGAGCGATGGGTCATGGAGAAGAACTCACCCTGGAGCCCAGGAAAAGTTAAAAAGAAAGAAGACAGGTATGCGTGAGAGAGAAGAGTCAGGAGAAAGGTCTCGACACACCTTCTGCCCCTGAATCATAGAGTCCTAGAGTTGGAAGGGACCTCAAGGGCCATCGAGTCCAACCAGTCTCCTTCAGATGCCGCTCCATTTTTAATTTTAAAAATGCACAGCTGTTTCCCCAGCTTCTCAAAAAATGGTTAATAATTTCTCCTCCTCTGTATCGCTTTTAGAGGCACAGGTGGAACTTTGCAAAGTCTCTTCAATAAGAGCTAATTGTTGTGCAGATAAGAAATGTGGCCAGCAATCTTTCTTTCTGGGAAACCAACATCTGCCTAAAGGAAACAAAAAATCAGAATGGAGGTGAAATTATTTATTTATTTACACATTTTTAGCCCCCCCCCCCCACTACCAAGAGGTCTCTCTTATCAGTAGCTTAATTTTAAAACTCCACCAGCCTGACGAAAATAACACAACTGCTGCTTGTGTGCACTGATTAAACTTCCATAGATATGAAAGCAGCTCACAGTGCTAGGTCAAATAGCTGGGTGACACTCAGCTGGAGCAGCCCCATAGCCTGACCGGCCAAAGGTCCCGATCCTACAGTGGCCGGCCACTCACTTCTTAGAAGACCACCAGGAAAAGGGCAGAGACCTCTGGTCTTCTGCCACATTCCCGTTGGGAGGGTGGAACTGTTCAAGCCACGTGTGGTGGGTCCATGGGACAGGTTTGTACAAGAGGTTCCATGTTTTGATTGTCCAAGTTGGAATTTGCCTTTATTAAAAAAAAATCTCCACCCCATCATCACACATCAGCTGCATACCAGATTCATAATCACGATAAAGATATATGATCGTCACACTTTTCAAATACTTGAAAGCCGACAGAGATGGGGCAGGACCTGTACTCGATCAACCCAGAATGCTAGACACACAAGAATGGGCTCAAGTTACAGGAAGCTGGATTTCAGAAGAAAATAGGGGAGTTGTTTTATTTTTAACCATATTTTATTCCTTATTTGTGTTTTCTATTTTTTTCTTCTTCAATTGTTGTAGTGTTGCCTTTGGATCTGTTTTGCCCTCTCTGTTCACCGCCCGGAGTTCCTTCGGGAAGACGGGCGGTATAAAAAAATGAACAAATAAATAAATAAAATAAATAAATAAAACTTCCTAACTGATAGAGCAGTACAACAGTTGAACCAATGACCTCAAGAGGTGGTGAGCACTCCATTGCTGGAGGCACTGAAGGAAAAAAATGGAACACCATCTGCTTTGATTTGGATTCTCTCCTTGAGTCGAGTGTTGGACTTGATGGCCTTCCAACTCCATGATCCTGTGACCTATCAGAGTCCCAAGGACCCCTCCTTGGTCAGTTGCCACCGGTACAACTCTCTCCAGCTGTACACAAGAACGTTATGCTTGTGGGTCCAACATGCTTTCCTTTACTCGTAGTTGCACAGAACCTCATTTAACAGGTTTGATGGCCAATTGGGCACAGGTCAGGAAGACCTCATTCAACGCAGAGCAAGAAAGGAAGGGAGAGAAAACATGTGTCCAGTTTATCTCGGACAGGAGTTGGAGGCCCCTGAGAGGGAAGCTGCCACCCCCCCCCCCAGGATCCTCCACCCCCCAGCTGAGCCCTTTGATTTACCTGAATGGTAAATCAAAAGGGGTTGCATTGGCCAAGTTCAAAAATAACGAGAATTCCTTTTCTCTGAGACAAAACACTCCAAAACGTCTCCACCTTCTGATTTGCTCTTAGGTTCTTTTCAAAACAAGAGGCCACGTTAACTTTTCAAAAGTTGTATTTTATTTTCTATTCTAAGATGCAAAAATAAGAATTCAAAAAAGTATCAAAAAGTATCAACAGATCTCAATCATGCTTTTATTTCCCTAACAATAATAAATCTAAGTCATCCTGGCTATCTAATTACGTTCAAGATTTCTCCTAAACTAACTTTTCCTACTCTACCTAATTGAGGTGAGCTCCATGGCTCAAAGAGATCCTAAACGTTATCATGGCTTCTCTCTGTCCTCTCGTTCTCTAGCTCGAAGCTTCCCGATATCACATGACATAACTGACCAATGGTAGCTAACCATGCCTCCTGCTGCTAGCTTGTTATGAGTTATGACTATTAGAGATGGGCACGAACTGAAGGAAAAAAAGGCAATTCGTTTTGGTTCGGTTCATTTTAAGGTTTGGTTCATTTCTTTTTAAACAAAAAATTGAAATATTTGTTTCATTGTTTCGCTTTAATTTGTTATTCATTTTTTCTTCTGAAGCCCAACTGCGCGGCCCCTAGGGCCGGGTTGGCTCTTCTTCTTCTTTTTTTAAAAATTTATTTTAGAGCACCGAACCGGCCACCCCTGGTGCCAGGTTGCCACTCCTTTTTTATTTTATTTTATTTGGTTTTGGGGGGTTAAAAGTCCCCAGTGGGGCCAGCGCCTCAGTTTTTTTCCCCAAGCACCGACCCCTGGGGCGGGTCGGCGCTCCTTTTAAAAATAAATTTAATTTAATTTCTCAAGCGCTGACCGGGCCGGCACTTCTTTTATGTTTTTAATTTTTTTTCTTTATTTTAGAGCACCAACACAGCCACTGCTGGGGCCAGGTCGGTGCTCCTTTTTATTTTATTTTATTTTATTTTACTTTCAAGCGCCAACCACGCAGCCCCTGTGGCTGGGTCGGCACTTTTTAAATTTTTTTGTTGTTGTTTAGTTTAGAGCACTGACCCGGCCACCCCTGGGGCTGGTTCGGCACTCCTTTTTATTTTTATTTTTATTTTTATTTTTATTTTTTACTGCCGACCACTGTAGCGTGGCCGGTTCCCTCCCCCCCCCCCGGATGCCCCCTCCCTGCAGCCAGGAGGACCCACCGGACCAGGAACGACCGTCCAGGTCCAGTAGCAGAACGAGGTAGGAGACACCGGCAAACGAAGCAAAACGAACCAAAACCAAAATTTCCATTTTGTTTAATTTCTCTTACAGGGGGCAGTTTGTTATTTGTTTTGTTATGCAACAAAAATGAATAACGAATAATGAAACGAACCAAAAGTTCGTTTAGTGCCCATCTCTAATGACTATTCCTCTACATACCTCAGATAAAGTCTAATACAAGGACAAAATGTGCACTTAATATTGAGGTGAACAACTCACACTATGTCCCATCATGCTTATTTCCTTACACTTACCTTCAGCGCCAGGTCCACAGAATCATTTGTGGCGACAGGAGGATTGACCAAGGAGTAATCGATGCCAGCAATCTTGTCAATTTTTGCTGTGACTAGGGAAAAAAAGGCAGTTGGGTAAAAAGTGTGCCTTCTGGATGGAAGAGTCCCCTGTCCTCCTTCTCCCTGCCGGCTCCTCGCAGGTTGCCCTTACCTGGCAGGGTCTGCAAGAAGGGCTCCAGCCTGGAACGGACGGCATCGGTCACTTCCCCACAGATCTGGGAGGAAAGAGAAGGAGGAAAGGGAAAGTGAGAACCCAACTCTCCTGGAAAAGAGATGCCAGCTGGTCAGACACCTGGCCCAAGTCCTGGTAAAACAGGAGGAAATGAGCGGGGAGGGGAGGGGGCATTATGTTACAAAACGTTTTAAAAAATTGCCATAGCACCTTAAACACCAACCAGATCAATTCCATGCGTGTTTTTGCGGGACATAACCCACTTCCTCAGCAGAGGCATAGCAAGGGTTTTCAGAGCCCGGGGACAAAGTCAGTTTTTGTGCCCCCCCCCCCAAGGGACGGGGAGGTGCTAAGATGTCCCCCTTCCCCCCCCCATAGCTATGACACTGTTCCTTAGTTCTGAACTGTGCCCAGGCTGTGCAGAATAAGTTGCAGAAGTGGGAGGGAAGTTCATATCTATCTATCTATCTATCTATCTATCTATCTATCTATCTATCTATCTATCTATCTATCTATCTATCTATCTATCTATCTATCTATCTATCACCAGTTCATTCCTTCTTATCCATCAATCTATCTATTTTTTACGCACACCTTTCTCCTTGTAAAGGACCCATGCAAGCCTTCAACATTTGAAAGACAATACAATGAATATAACAACAGACGTCAACATAATTAAAAGACAATTTTTCAAGTTCTGAGGCATCTAACATTATTAAAAAGCAATATTAAATTTTAGAACAATAAATATACATTTAAAACATTCTGAGAAATGGAAAATACAAAAATGGGAAATGTAAGTAAGGAGTACTGAAAAACCAGGTAAAGCAGGTGTGCAAGCAAGCAAATCAAATGCCTTATTAAAACTTTTTTTTTAAATTAATTAAAATACAATAAGCATAGAAAGGAAAACAGAAAAAAGAGAAAAAAATAAAAAACAAAAAACACATGAAACAATTTTACAATATAACAGATCTCGTTGGGTGATTTTCTATCGCTTAGATTCTATTGTCTATTCATTCTTCCTCCCCTTTTTTTACTGCAAGGCATTTGCCTTCCACCATTTATAAAAGAAGTCCCAGCTGAGATAAAAACTCGATTCTTCTTGTCCCTTTAATCTCTTAGTTAATCTGTCCATTTCCGCACATTCTAATATTTTATTAATAATCATATATTCAGTGGGTGGATTTTCACATTTTCAGAACTGGGCCCATAACAATCTAGCTGCTGTCAAAAGATGTAATATTAAGAAAGAAATTTGCTTACGGTATCCACCGTATTTGGCAATAAACCTAGCAAGAATATTTCTGGTTTAAATCGCCTTCTGATGTATATTTAGTGTTGTATTTTAATATATTGTATTTATTGTATTTAAATGTTTTATTGTTGTAATTTTATTGCAATTTGATGTTTTAATTATTTGAATTGTTCACTTTGATTGTGAGCCCCCCCCCAGAGACCTTTGGGTAGTGAGTGGCATATAAGCTAAACAAACAAACAAACAAACAAACAAACAAATAATAGCTAAGCTGTGGAATTCTAGGCCTAGAAGATGGCAGGGATGATCCCCCCCGCCGCCGCCGCCGCCACTTCCTCAGAAGCACGTAAAGTCAGAGGGAAGAAGACTGTGATATTAACAAGCACACCGGCGTGAAATAAAGTGGCTGGTAGAGATGGGAACGAATCAAAAAAATGGTGTTTCGTTTGTCGTTTGGGGGGTCCGTTTCGGTTCCTTTCCATTTTTCGCAAATTTTTGCAAAAAATTCGTTTTGCTTTCATTCGTTTTGCTACCGTTTCGTTACCATTAATTTCAAATTTTTGTGATTTTTTTTAGCATTTAAAGCAGTTCAATGTATTGCCGTAACGAAAACAAAACGGACGACAAAATTTCTGGTGTTTCTGTTCGTTTCGTTTCATTTTAGAGACAAAATTCGTTTGTCGTTTTGTTGCTTAACAAAATGAAAAAACGGAAACGGAAACGAAAAATTGTTCGTTTCGTGCCCATCTCTAGTGGGTAGCCTTGGGGTTGGAACTGGAGGGATTGAACCAGAAATCCAGACCTCTCTGCAACATGGGCTGGGCTTTCCTGTCTGCCCAGCTGCCTCCAGAAAGTCTGCTCCAGAGACGGGGGCCAAATGGGGCCAAGCCCTACACGAGGGGGACCATCTGTTCCGTTTTGGAGCAGGCTTCCTTTGGACTGGCATTGCCGCTGCTTCTTCCTCCACCTCGGATGGGGCAGCCGCTGCCAGAGAGCTGTGTAGCCATTAACAGCGAACAGCTTGCCTCCATGTCTTGGCACAGGACGCTTCCGTGTCCACTGTCACCGTGAGCAGAAGGCCCCATTGTTTCCAAGAACACCGTCCACTCCACGGAGGTCAGAAAGACCTGCAGAACCGGCGGGTGCCTAATTTCAGGCTCCGGGAGTTCAAAAACGTTTCCAGCTAGAAGAATTTTTTTCAGCGCTGAACGCCTGGGTTTGCTTCTGGCGTTGGCTGGCTCAGCACACAGAAAACGTGATCTGGCCCTGATTTGGTCCATGTCTGAATAAGGGCACACCAGTCAGGATTTGACCCATCCTGTGCTCTTCTGGGGATATTCCGATCCAAGCCATGCCCAGGCCAGTATTTCTGTGTTAGAAAAACCTCCATGCAAAACCAATGAATTTGTAATGAGGGAATTAGTTGGTGTTTTTATATGATTTGTGTTTCACATCAATTTTGTTTTTCATTTCTATTGTACACCACTCAGAGTAGCAATCTGCTTGATGGGAGGTATATAAATAAAGAAATCCAGAAGTTGGACTTCTTTTCCTATTAGGTCCAAACATGTCACTCCTCATCCAAGTTGCTTCTTCAGTCTGAGGGAGATTGGTAGATGGTGATTAGATGGACAGTAATGAGCTGATTTGGACCAGAGTCAGGTGAAACCAAGGTGAATAATAAATTGGAAACCTCCCACCCACTTTTCTCAGACTGAGGAAGCTACAGTACTTGGATGAGTAGTGAAGCATTTCAACCCAAAAAGGGAAAAGGTCCAGTTGTCATGACTCAGTTTCTGGATAACCTCACCTGGAAGGCTGAGGATCTGCACAGACATAAAGAAATAAATATTAGCCTAAATGGGGAAGGGTAAAGGGCTGTAGTGGGAAGAGGGGCAAGGAAAGGCCAGCAGAATTATCATCCACCTGGTGATTTGGGAGTTGAGTCATGACAACTGGACTTCTCTTCTTGTGGGGTCGAGATGCTTTGATTCCACAAGAAAAGAAGTCCAGTTGCCAGGATTCAACTCTCATATAACACCACCAGAATTATTTTTGACAGACTTATCTGCCCACGTCCACTTCTGGGGACATATGGAAACAAGAACCAGGGATGAGCTGTAGTGAATGTTGACAAGGCCGTATCAACGAGACTGGGAAAGACCGAATGGGGTGATGAGGAAAGGGAAACCCAAGCAACCTAAAGAGAAGTTCTGAGCACAAGAGTTTAGAACAACAAGGTTAAAAAGGAACAGGAAGGACAGTTGGGGAACAGAAGCCATATGGGCTACCCACAACCATGTCACTTCAGCCCAGTAGCCTCAGAAGACAGGGGAGGTCTCGGGCACCACAAGGGGGTGAAGCTTGGTCTGAGAGGCCAGCCTTTTACTTCCTTGCTCTGTCCCAAGAATAACAACCGTGTTGTTCCAAAGGACCATTTGGGACTCCTTTTCCTGTAACTGCAATGTCTGTCTGTCTGTCTGTCTGTCTGTCTGTCTGTCTGTCTATCTATCTATCTATCTATCTATCTATCTATCTATCTATCTATCTATCTATCTATCTATCTATCTATCTATCACCAGTTCATTCCTTCTTATCCATCCATCTATCTATTATTACCCACACCTTTCTCCTTGTAAAGGACCCATGCAAGCATTCAACATTTGAAAGACAATACAATGAATATAAAAAAAGAGGTCAACAAAGTTAAAAGACAATATTTCAAGTTCTGAACAATGAGTAAAGGAGAGGACCTTCTATCCATCCTGCCACCCTCACAGGTACGTCTTCTGGGAACCCATGAAAGGGCCTTCTCGGCTGCTGCGCCCAGACTCTGGAACCCCCTCCCACGAGAGGCCAGGACTGCCTCATCTCTGTTGTCTTTCCAGAAACAGGCAAAGAGACTGCCAGCCAAATCCATTTGCTACAGAGCATGTGCAAAGTAACACCACCTAGTTCTCACAATGATATTTTTGGTTGGTTGGCGGGTTGGTTTTCTTGGAAGGAGCCAAGGCCAGCCCAGAAAGCAGCAGGGGGGGGATTTTAAACACGAAACACCCCAGGGAGAGGGTGAGGAGAGGCAGAAGAAGAGGGCCCGGGGCTCCCCAAGGGCTTTACCTTGCCTTCCAGCGTCCTCCGTAACCCCGATTCAATCTTCCCGCGGAAGAGATTGTAGAGCCACCTGCAGAAACCAAAGGGGTGTGTGTCATGAGGGTCCGGTCACTCACTCACCCCAGTGCCAAAAGTTGGCACGTTCCTCCCCCCCTTGACGGCATAAGAAACAAGGATGAGCTTCAGGATTTCTGAAGCAGTCAAGAAAAGAGGAAGGGAGAGGAGGCCCCAAACAGTCCATTTGTGTTCTCTGAATGCCAGGTGGGGTTCCAGTGGTCGGGTGCTGAGCCACTGGAAGGAAAACAAAGGCTCCTGGCTAGGGATGGGCCCCTTACGAAAAATGACACACTGTCTCGCTGTTTTGTAAGCTTTCAAAACGTTACGATACAAAACGAGAAACAGTGTTTCGTTACGAAACGAAAAGAAATGCTTATGAAATATTTTGCTACTCTGTAAAATGGCTCCCTTGTAAAAAAAAAAAAGCTACCCACCAAATTTGGTGCCTCTCGGACCCAGGGGAGCCATTTTATAGAGTAACGAATTGTTTCATTATTGTTTCATTTCATTGCAATTTTTTTTAACAAAAATACATTTAAACATGAAACAAAATGAACCACTAGTAGAAACAAAACGAAATGAAACGAAACTCCATTTTCCCGTTTCATGCCCATCCCTACTTCTGGCCTTTCTTGATGCACATTTAATTTTTTTTTCGAGACCTCTTGTATCAGGATTGAACAAATGAGGCAGGCAGCATGCTGGCCTTCAGGCCACGTGCTCCAGGTTGACATGCTAGGTAGGGGTGGGAGAACTTGCACACATGGAAGCAGGGAGGAGGACTCGAGGTGCAGGACTTGCCATCAAGTTGGTCTTAATTCGCACCTGGGACTTGAATCAGACTCAACTTGGGCTCAATGTGCAGCTTGGAACCCACCCCACCCCCTTTTTTTCCTGTGGAGGGAGGGGTGGATTTCCTGTGGATGGAGGAGTGTATCTGGGCCCTGGGACTCCAGGCTTGGCACCAAAGACCTCAGCGTTGACTTGGGACCCGGAGCCCAAAGACTCACCAACATTCCTGGCTGGAAATCACCTTTAAATTATTTGAAGTGGGCTATGACTGGGGCAAGCCAGCATGAGATGCCCAGACACTACGTTTTCCTCTGTGATGGGGCAGGTGGTGGTGTAAGGAAGAGCCTGGAGCCAGGTAGCCAGGAGATCCTTCAAGAGAGGTCAAGCCACAAGGGCAAAGTCAACGTACCTCAGCCGGCCAGAAATGTGGATGCTGACGTCAGAAATGTGGGCTCCGCAATCAGAAGTGGCAGCAGTCAGTCTCCCGGTGCCGTCGGTGCCCAGCTTTAAGCCCACCAAGATGGAGATGCCCTCCACCTTGAGGTCAAAAGAGCCGTGGTCCTTGCTGGTGGGAAGCACAACCAAAGGACAGAGAAGTCAACCAATGCAACCGTTTCGTAGATAGTCATCATCCCCTTTCCATCAACACAACACAGGTGGGGGTCCGAGCACATGCTCCACCAGCGGATTTTCCCATGAGGTTAATTCCTCCAAGTTAGATCAGCTGGGGGTGGGGGGTGAGAAAGAGCCCCAGGGAGGATGGGGTGCTAGACGGCCCCAAGGTTCAACACTGCACAAGGATGCTTAGGAAAGTCTGTGAAGATTCTCAGTCATCCAGGTGAGTTTATCATGGAAGTTGAGTACCCAGACAAATCCAAAAGCCTTCACCACCAAGGCCATAGCTAAAAAACCATTCTTGGTAGGTTTCAGCACCTTAGGTCATTGTTCACCTTAAGGCTATGGATACTATTGTCTCCCTAACGAGCCTATTCAGGCCATTGTTCATCTCATGAGCCTAATTCAGACCAGGGTGACAAGAGGTCAAAGCTGACTATAAGATGGAGGACTCGCACTAGCTGTATTCAGACCGATGAAGCTGTTTGGATGAGCAGCGAAACGTTTCTATCTCTCAAAAAAGAAGTCCAGTAGCCATGACTCAACTTCCAGATGCTGAGGAAAAAGAACAAGGGAAGCCAAATCTCACCACAAGGAGGAAAGCCCCACACCTTCTTGCATTTGAAGACCAACTGCAACCAATCTCCTTCCCCTCTCACAGGGAGATTTCTCTGTCTGAGATCGGATGTCCCTGAAGAATCTCACAGGATTCCTGAGGCTCATCCCCCCCCCCCCAAATGAGTGTAATGGTCGGGGCTCCGGTGGCAGCTAGGCCTACAGCAAGGGGCCAGGACCCGGGTATTCCTGGAAGCCAGATGGTCAGCCAGTCTGAGTTCAAGGTACATGAAAATGAGGGTTCCTGCATGGCATAGGGTTAGACTGGATGGCCCTTGAGGTCTCTTCCAACTCTTTGAGTCTATGAAGAGACAAGAGACAGTTGTCAGCCAGTCCAGGTTCCAGATCCAGAGGTAATAGCCAGCCAGTCCAGGTCCAGGATCCCCAAAAAGGGGCCTACTAACAAGGGAGACTTACAGAGTCTTCCTAGGAAGGTCCCAGGCAAGCAGGCTGAAGCTTCAGGAATCCAGAGATCTCACGTTGCAGAGGCAAGGACCAGGGAGTGTCCGCAGCTAGCTTCATGCCACTGGCAGGCTCACCAGCTGCACCCTCTGAGGGCTTCATCCTGAGAGGGGCCTGGCTCTGCAAAGAGGCTCCACATTTGCCAAGTCATGTGGTCCCGATCCTGATAATGAGGTCATGGTGTCCAAGCTCTGCTCACGGCAGGAATCCAAATCGAAGCCCCTCTGCCAAGTGGTTTGTCCAAATTTCTCTTTAACACGTCCACTGCTGGAGCACTCACCACCTCCTGAGGTCATCGGTTCCATTGTCGTACTTCTCTAACAGTCAGGAAGTTATTCCTCATGTTAAATCTGGCTCCCTCTTATTTGAGCTCATTACTACATATCTTGCACTCTGGGGTGATGGAGAACGGATCCTGCCCCTCCTCAGTAGGAGACCCTTTCACAGTATTTGAAAAGTGCTATGCTGCTTCCCCTCCGTCTTCTTTTCTAGAAAGGCCAAGCTGTGCACGATTGTTGTTGTTCCGGCTTGCAATGACATCCTTCCTGTGCAGGATTTACTAGTAAATAATCATAAAATCATTTTAGGGTTGGAAGGAAGCTTGGAGGTGTTCTAGTCCAACCCCTGCCCAAGGCAGGAAACCTCGTACCATCCCAGACAGATGGCTGTCCATTTTTTTCTTGAAAACTTCCAGAGATGGGTCATCCAGAGCATCAGGAGGCAAGCTGTTCGACTGTTTAATGGTTCCCACTGTCAGGAAATTGCTCCTGATTTCCAGGTTGGCTCTCCCTGTGATGGGTTTCCACCCATTGATTCTTGACATACTCTCAGGTGCAACTGAGGGCCTTTTCACACGACCCCTAAGATCCGCTGGCCACTTAAATTCGGACCAGGGATCTTGGGGGTTCGTTGCTCTTCCTGCGTCCCCACCCCTCCGCACTTCCTTGCTCCTGTCTGCGTGAGGGGAGGGAGGAAGAAAGAGAGGAAAAAATGCAGGCTCACCTCCGAAGCCGCCCGGAGCCCCGTCATCCGTCCTGATTCCTTCTCTTCTGTTTTTTTTTTTTTTTTGCCTCCTGTCCCTTCTCTTAAAGGGGCGGGAGGCAAAAAAAAAAAAAAACAGAAGCGAGGAGAGCCCCGCACTCACCAGATTAAATCCGGACCTGGGGATTTTCACCCTCCTAGAGCAGGTACAAGAGAAGTGCGCTGGGACGCGCTTAGGTGGGCGTGGTCGCACTTAATTTCCTGCAAACTCCGGAGCTGGTGGGGAAACAATTGTAAGCTCCGGAGCTGGCAGCCATTTGCTGCAGAGTTTAGGGGTCGTGTACAAAGGCCCTGAGACTAAATCAATGCTCTCTTCCTGGTGGCAACCCTTCAGGTATTGGAAGATGGCTATCACATATCTCCCCTCCGTCTTCTCTTTGTCAGACTAAACTTGCCTAGTTCTTTCAGTTATTCTTCATACGAGTTAGCCTCCAGTCCCTTATCATCTTTGTTTATCTTCTCTGCACTTTTTCTAGGGCCTCTGTATCTTGTTTGTATTGTGTTGACCAGAACTGGACACTGTATTCCAAATGTGGCCTCACTAGGGCAGTAGAGAGGGGTACTATCACTTCCCATGATCTTGATGCTGTCCCCCTCTTGATGCAGCCTAAGACCATGTTCGCTTTTTTGGCAGCTGCAGCGCATGGCTGCCTCATCCTTGGGGGGGGGGGTCCACCAGGAGACCTAAATCCCTCTCACTGGTCCTACTGCTGAGCTAGGGACCACCTATCCTGTACCTGTGCATCTGGTTTCTCCTGCCTAAATGGAGAGGTTTACGTTTCTCACCTTTGAACTGCATCTTGTTGGACAGGGCCCAATGTTCAAGTCTGTTAAGATCTTTCTGAATGTTGAGTCTGTCTTTCAATCTATTGGCAACCCCCCTCCCCCAGTTTTGCGTCATCTACAAATGTGATGACTTCTCCTTCAGTCCCTACATCCAGGTCATTTATGAAGATGTTGAAGAGCACTGGGCCCAAGACAGACCCTTGAGGGACTCCACTGCACACTTCCCTCCATGTAGATGTGATTCCATTGAAGACCACAGGTTGGGTGCAATTAGTCAGCCAGCTGCAAATCCATCTGGTAGTCTATCCCACTTTGTTCCATCTTACACAGAAGTAGGTTGTGGTCTACCTTATCAAAAGCCTTACTGAAGTCTAGTTATGCTATGTCCACTGCATTTCCTTGGTCCACTAATTTAGCCACTTTATCAAAGAAGGCAATATTTTTTGTTTGGTATGTTCTGCTCCTAACAAACCAATGTTGGCCTCCAGTAATTGCCTTGTTATTTTCCTTGTGCTCATAGATCTGCTGCTGTACTAAGCTATACAGAATCTCCACCATCTGGGGCAGGGGAGGGGGTGGGAGGCAGATGGTAGGACTGAAGAAAGAAATTTCAGAGAGTATGAGGTTGTGATTAGGTTTTCTGAAGGAAGCCTGGTGCTGCTGGAAGCAAGGTGGGGGTGGGGGTATGGTGGGGACCCAGCCTGGCAAAACAGCCATAAATCCATCCTATCCTTTCCTGCATGAAAGTGACTTCTAGCATCCCACTGAGCTCAGGAGATCACGTGGCCCATGTCACGTGGAAGACCGAAACAGGGAAGAAGCAACAACTGACTCACAACCAACGTCGCTTCTTCACCTGCCACTCGCCCGACAAGGCGGCAAAGGCATTCGTGATGGAGACCTTGAGGCCCATGCCAGGGAGGGGCGAGATCGATGAAGATGGCAGCTGGAAAGTCCCGATTCTCAAACTGCAGGAGGAAAGGGGTGTATGTCAGAGCAGATAGCAAGGGCAATGGATGTCCCCCATAATCAGCACGTTCCCCCTCCCTCACAGGATTCCCTCGGATATATGTGTCTCTGCATTCAGACTTTAAAAGTAGGTTATGTTTATTCCCAATGTGCAATCACTAAGCAAAGCCTGATAAATTAGAGATGGGCATGAACTTGTTCATCCCAATTTGTCCCGGTTCATATAAGTGGCATCACAGGGGCTGCTGCTGCTCCCGGCACCTGATTCCTCAGATGAACAACCAATCACTGGGGCCAGCATGCTTGCTTTCCCCACCTCTTTGGCTAATCTCCCAGTCACAAGCAAGAGCACAGACTAGGGATGGACACGAAATGACAAATTAGCGTTTTGTTTCATTTTGTTTCGTTTTAGCCCCCATTTCGTTTCATTTCAAATGACTTTTTTTTCCAGAAAAAAATTATCACAACATGAAACACTTATGAACCATTTTGTAATGAAACCATTAATTTAAAACAAAAAGACCCACCATTTTGTTTTATTATGAACCCCTCCCCCCAGCGTTTCGTAAGTGTACAGAATGATAAAACAGCATTTCGTTATTCGAAAGGTGCCCATTCCCAGCACAGACTTCTCTGCCGTGCCCTTGTCTCTGAGCGGGAGATCAGCCATGAGGCCTGGGCAGAGAAGCCTGAGCTCTTTGCTGGGAGTGGAAGATCAGCTGGAGAGGAGGGGAAATCAAGCATGCTAGACTTGGTGAGTGGCTGGTTGAGAAGAAGAACACCAGCATGTGTGCTGCTGCCTTTACGAACCAGCACAAACTGGGACAAACTGGTCCATTCCCATCTCTATGCTAAGTCCAAGAGAGAGAGAGAGGTCAGAATAGCTGTCATGATGACAGATAAGCAGAGGCCTCTTTCCCTGTTGATGGGGTGTCGCTTCTAAATGTGCGTTAAGCACACCCTCTAGGTTGACCCAAACAGAAGAGGATGAGGTGGTGGGCAGAGGATGAGGTAGTGGGGATGGCTTCACAGGTGTGGTTTTCGCTATGCCATTCTAACCGTTCAGTGGAGGATTCTGGGAGGGGGCCATTCCAGCCAGAGACCCTCCATCCCAAGTAGAGATCCTTATGGGATGGGGCAGCTTTTGCCTCCCGACCACCCAGCAATGCCCAGCTCTTGGTTTAGGCAGGTGGGCCAAGCTTAAACCCCTTTGGAGGTGTGTGTGTGCACGTGTGCAAACCTTAGGCCAAACAGCAGGCGCACGCCTTCCCCAGCACTAAGAGGCCTCCAGAATATTTTGCCAGCCAATGGCAACGGGACAGATTGGACCCTGGCTAGGAAAGGCCCTGTGGCCAACTGGAAGCATCCCAGCGGGGTCTCAAATGGTTGGATTTGGCGGAGGCAGGAGAGCAGAACGGTCACATTCTGCTTTAGGATTAGAACGATATAGACGCTTGTCTTGGAGACTCCTCTGTTCCTTCTGACATTTTTAGACGCTTATTTCAGCATCCCACTTCTTTGCCATTCACTTTACTTCTGGCAACCACACACTCCTTCCTCTGAGGTGGAGACATCACCCTTAAGCAGCCGCTGTGGTTGATTTATGGCCACAAGTGGCCTCTCACCTATGGAAGCGATAATCCACATTTCCCAGATGTTGGACACGGAAAGACCCGGAGAAATCTGGCAACGTCAGCCCGGCCAACTTCTGTTGTAGGACAGCGACCCCTTCTTGGCGAGCTGAAAAACCAAGGGAGGGGAGAAAACCTACTGAAACCAAAGCAATCCCTCTAGAGAAGGAGTAGCGGATTCAATACATAAGAATAGACATGGGCACGACTTGGTGAAATTCTTGTTTCCCTTTCCGTTCCTCGTTTCCGTTACGCAACGGAAACGGTAACGACAATTAAGCCGTCAGAACTCTAACTCGAACCGATAAAAAAAAATTGGGTCTGATTTGTCGTTGTCGTTCATGGCATCGCGGCGATCGCGCGATGACAAGCGGCACAGAAAAAAAGTTTTTTAAAAAAACCTGATTCCCGGCCAAAAAAGCAGGCGAAAATATGCCTGCCTGAGTGAGGGCACCTACCAGAGGGGTGGTTTCTGGGGGGGGGGTCCCTGGCCTCCCCCCCTCTCCTGTCCTGGGCTGCTCTGGTGGGGGGCATCCTCGCCGTCTCGCCATGCCATGCGGTGCGGGGGGATCCAAAATGGCGACCACAATATTTTTTTTGAAATCGTGGTCCAAAAACCCACCAAAGCACCACACAGAAACATGCGAAAATTAGGTATTTAAACTGCCTGAATTTTTACAGTAGCAGCAGTGGGTTTTTCTTGCAATAAACGTCTGTCTCCAATCCCATTGATTTTATTTTATTTTTATTTTTATTTTTATTTTTTTACACCTGTGCAATGATGGGCTGGCCATGGGATGGGACCATGCAAATTTTTGGAGCCATTCCACCAATCGCATGGCCACTTGGCCAGGTTTTGACTGAGACTTCTGGGATGTGCCAGTCGGGCATAAAAAGCCCACTATAACCCTAGCCCTAACCCTAACCCTAACCCATACGCCAGTACACTGTCCTTCTTAGTGGGTCAGAGGCACCCAGAGGTGCAGCCCACTAACTCACCCTAACCTTACCCGTAATAACCCTAAGCCTAGCCCTTGCCCTAACCCCAACCCTAAGCCAGATCTGTACTCGCATTGCACTACACGCAAGTACACTGTCCTTCTTAGTGAGTCAGAGGGCGCCCAGCAGAGGCATTCTTCTCTCACCTCGCTCACAGTCGAAAGTTCCAAAAAAACTCCAAACCTGTACGCCAGTATGCTGTCCTTCTTAGTGAGCTAGAGGCACCCAAAAGAGAGGTGCCTCTGCGAGTGCCACTTGGTACGCAATGGCTACACGGTCATGTACCCTTCCTTTTCCCTTTGTAGGGGGCCAGAGGAGGCATCCACCCCAGAGAGGTGCCTCCAGGAGCCTGCTAAATGCCTTCCCTTCGTAGCGGGCCAGAGGAGGCACCCACCCCAGAGAGGTGCCTCCAGGAGCCCGCTACCCTACCCCCCTAAACCAGTACTAACAACAGACGACAAACGAAATGACAAATTTTTGAAAAATTTCACAACAAAAGTAAACGAGCCGAAACCGGCCGGCTCCGACACACGACAACTCGAAACGTCATTTTTCCTGGTCGTGCCCATCTCTACATAAGAGCATAAAAACCTAAGAAGAGCCATAATGCTGGATCAGGCCAAAGGCCCATCGAGTCCAGCTACCTCTAACTCACAGTGGCCCCACCAAATGCCTCTGGGAGCAGGGCCGGCGCGTCCATTAAGGCGAACTAGGCAGTTGCCTAGGGCGCCAAAATGGACAGGGGGTGCCGGCCACTGCCATCCGTCCCCCCCACCCGTCACCGTCCGCCTGCCCCCTGCCGCCCCGCCGCGCCACGCTGCCCGCCGCCGCCCCCTGCCCCCCACCCCGCCGCCGTCCGCCCGGCTCCCCCCTGCTGCCCACCCCACCCCACCCCCACCCCTCGCCTATGGCACAAAAAAACCTAGCGCCGGCCCTGTCTGGGAGTGCACAAGACTAGATATGTCTCCTGATACCATTCCCGTGCATCTGGCCCTTGAAGTACTCTGGTTTTTTAAGCCTAGAGATGACACATCTCCATCATGGCTTGTCACCTGGGATGGACTTTTCCTCCAGGAATCTGTCCAATCCCCTTTTGAAGGCATCCAGGCCAGATGCCATCACCACCTCCTGTGGCAGGGAGGTCTCCCAGTTATGTGACTTTGCAATGCTGTCTCCCACTGAAAGGGAATGCAGAAAAACAAGACCCTTGGATCAAAAGAAAGGTCTCACAATCCATTGAGGAGGACAGGATCTCTTAACACACCTGAGCAGACGAACCTGAAGGTGCTTTGGGGCAGGATCCACTCCCTGAGGGAGCTGCTTCGCTTGAAACCAGGGACAGAACCAGACCAGTCTTGTTATTAAAAGGAGGTGCTGTGGTTAAAGTGCAGCCTTGCAGCCACAACGCTGCTCATGGTCAGGGATTCTGGCAGCCAGCATGAGGTTCACTCAGCCTTCCCTCTTTCTGAGGCTCGTAAAATGAGTCCCCCAGCTCACTGGGGTTGGGGTGGTGGTGGTAATGTGTAGCCTCTATAATTTGAGGCTGATTTCACACAACCACTAAAATCCACTGCAAAGTGCTTGCAGATGCAGAGCATAAACTCGTTTTCCCACAAGCAGTGGACTTTTTTAAAAAGTGCGACCATGTCCACTTAAGCACGACCCAGCGCATTTTACAAGTACAGTGGAACATTTTTATAACAAACAAGTTGTGTAACAGAAAATCTGTACAACATAAAACATTCCGGAGATAGGAGAAATTTGCTTAACAGAATCGCCTATGGGGCGAATCCGTACAACATAAAAATGGTCGTGATTAGGGATTACTCCGTTTTCAAAGCATTCCTATGGGAAATTTGTATAAAGGAAAATTTGCTCAACCAAATTTCCTTTGGAAGAAATTAATTCCTTTATATGAGGTACCACTGTACCGGGTCTTGAGGTGGTAAAATCCTTGTTGCTGTTCCGATGCGGATTTTAAACTCTTGCTCGACTTCACGGGAACACGGAAAATCCATATCAAAACCTTTTCACCCCCATTATGGTATTTTTGCTGCGGTTCTTGGTCGTGGGATCAGAACAGTTGCAAGTTTTCAAAATGCAACCATGGGAACATCCGATCCGCGACATCAACCACATGGCCGCTCGGGGGGGGGGGTTGCTGTGGAATTTAGTGGTTGTGTGAAAGCAGCCTAAATTGCAAACCGCCTAGAGAGTGCTTTAGGCGCTATAGGGAGGTAGATAAACAGCGTGCTTTCCTTTGCTTTGTTTTACAAGGCTGGTGGCCAGCATCCTGATGGGGGTTTGTGCCAGCGTAGGTGTGACTGCATGAATCGTGGCTGAGAAGCGATGGACAAGTTGAGGTTCTTACGCCTGGGCTGCATGCCAACCCAGGTGGCTGGCACACAACTAGCAATGCAACCAGCACCTTATTAAGTGCTGGAAATGTATCCCCAAGGTTAATGCAATGGCTTGTAAATCCCCAATTAGTTTCTCTCTGTTACCCTAAAAATCCCTTCCTTGCCCATATTGGTCCAGAGAGAAATTCATTCCACAACTTCCCGGTAAGGCAGGCTTGTGAAGAGTGGTCCAAAAAAGAAAAAGAAAAACAAAACAAAAAAGGAAGGAAAGAAAGAAAGAAAGAAAGAAAGAAAGAAAGAAAGAAAGAAAGAAAGAAAGAAAGAAAGAAAGAAAGAAAGAAAGAAAGAAAGAAAGAAAGAAAGAAAACTGAAACCGGGCACCTACCATAATCCAGGCCTTTTCCCGTGATTCTGCCCACGAAGCCCGGGTTTGCACCCTCGGACCAGAGCCCCAAGCAGCAAAGAGCCATCAAGAGAGGCAGCAGAGTTGCGTGGCTGCCTTGGAACATCCTTGAAGCCCAGAGCACCTCGAGAGAGAAGGAGAGAGGGAAGGAAAGAGGCGTCTGCCCAGGGAGGCTGGCGATGCCCGATGTGTGCTTGCAATACGTAGAAAAAAGGAAATGAACACGAGCAGCACGAGGTAGCAGGAAGTTGTGCATATATTTCCACAAATGGGTTTCCCCGCAATTGCACAAGTTTTTGCCCAGACCTGGGTTGGCCTGGTGCCGTCCCTCAGCCTTATTGGCCCCGGGTGTGGTTTTTTTCCCTGCCTGGGTTGGTACCAGGAAGACGAACGGCTCAGAGCAGAGTGTTCTGTGTCTCGCACAATGGGTGCCTTTGCAGCTTTGCAAGAGCCACATTCCACTCTTCTTCTGGTGCTGACAAACACGCCCGGGTCAAGGAGTCGAAAAAGCATAGCATACCTTCAGCTTGTGGCTTCAGACTCAGATGTCTGGCATTTAATTATTTACGTGTTTATTAATAATATTTTCATTTGTTTGCTATTCAGTCCAAAGGCACCCAGAATGCCAGATTGAAACATTGCAAACAACCACTGCACATATATAATCTGGGGGGGGGGGGAGTCACATAAGTGTCAGAAAAGTAAATAAAGATTTGCAGCAACTGAAAACCAGCCAACCAAAGGATTCCGCCTCACAGGCATTTCTACACTATGCTTTACCACCTGAGTGGTGAATGAGTTGTTTCCTAACATCCCAAGTAGAGATGGGCACGAAACGAGCAATTTTTCGTTTTTGTTTTTGTTTTTTCGTTTCGTTATGTAACGGAACGAAAAACGAATTTTGTCTCCAAAATGAAACAAAACGAACCGAAACAACAGAAATTTTGTTGTGCGTTTCGTTTTCATTGCGGCAAATACATTGAACTGTAATGAATGCTAACGAAACAGCAATTTTTCGTTTTCGTTTTCATTTTTTCGTTTCGTTACGTAACAAAATGAAAATGAATTTTTTGCAAAAAATTCACGAAAAATGAAAACGAACCGAAACGGACCCCCTAAACGACAAACGACAAATGAAACACCATTTTTTTTTTGAGTCGTGCCCATCTCTAATCCCAAGGCCTGCCAAACCACCCCCTCCTGGATGCCTGCAGGGACGTCACCGTTGGTCTCCAGGAGAGAATGCGTAGGGCTTCCCCTAGTCCAGTGTTGGCGAACCTATGGCACGGGTGCCAAAGGTGGCACTCAGAGCCCTTCCTGTGGGCACCCGACATCACCCCTTCACAGCCACCTGTATTCAGGTTAAATTGCTGTACTGGCACTTTGCAAATAAATAAATAAATAAATAGTGGGTTCTGAATCGCAGTTTGGGCACTTGGTCTCTAAAAGGTTTGCCACCACTGCCCTAAAAGGTAAAGGTAAAGGTTCCCCCGCACATGCGTGCTAGTTGTGTCCGACTCTAGGGGCGGTGCTCATCTCTGTATTCAAGCCGAAGAGCCAGTGTTGTGCAAGTCTGTGGCCACGTGGCCTGCATGGTTGCCCTAGTCTATTAAAAAAACTTTTCCTGATACATAATCAGGCCAAGTAGCTTTAAGTGTCTGCAGTTTTACAAGGGTTCAGTGTGAGGAAGGATCAGCTTTAGTAATTAGATAAAGGTATTCTGTACATGGTCAGAGGCGCAAGCGTATAATTCACATGCATTCTCCTCCTGGCTGTCCGGGCAGGTGTAGTTGTCTAGGTTAGAAATAGCCCATCAATTAAAAACAGGAATCTGTTCCTGACCTCCAGGATTTTAGCTGTTCCACCCAGTTTTGTGCCATCTATGCATTTGGCAATCATGCCCTGTGCTCCCTTGTCCAAGTCATTGATTAAAAAATGTTGAAGAGCACCGGACCCAGGACTGAGCCTTGGGGTCCCCCACTTGTTACCTTCCCCTCCACTTAAAGATGGAGTCATTGATCATTGCTTTCTGAGCATGATTCTGTAGCCAGTTGTGTTGATTTATCCAGCCCATACCTAGCTGGCTTCCCAATCAGGATATCATGGGGAATTTCCTCAAAAGCTGCACTGAAGCTGAGTTATATTACATTTACAGCATTCCCTCTGTCTACCAGGGATATTACCTGGTAAAAAAAATGAGATTGGATTAGTCTAGCAGGATATGTTCTTGACAAATTTGTGTTGGTTTCTAGTTAATGCTGCATTCTTTTCTAGGTGCTTGCATGGTCACTGCTTAATAATTTGTTCCAGGATTTTTCCTGATATAAATAATAGGCTGACTGGGCACTAGTTCCCAAGGTTCCTCCTCCTCCTCCTCCTCCTCCTCCTCCTCTTCTTCTTCTTCTTCTTCTTCTTCTTCTTCTTCTTCTTCTTCTTCTTCTTCTTCTTCTTCTTCCCATTTTGAAGATGGGGACACCATTAGCCCTCCTCCAGTCATCCGGCACCTCACCTCACTTCTTTACTAATCTTGCGCTGCAGCTGTGTCCCCCTCCACTTTCACTTGACTGATGCCTGGTGGTTCAAAGTCTGTCTTATGGGAAATGACAGTGCGGAAGTAGGAATGGAGCACCTCTGCCTTTTCTTGGCCGTCTATTACCCTTGCTCCACCTCCGCTGAGGAGCTGCGCCACTATTTCTGATCTTTCTTTTTTGCTTCCCACGTATCTGAAGAAAGCTTTTTTAAAAATTGCTTTCAGCTCAGCACAATATCTCTGCTTTTGCTCTCCTAATGAGATCAGGTTATTCTGGCAGGATTTGTTCTTGACAAATTTGTGTTGGCTTCTAGTTAATGCTGCATTGTTTTCTGTGGGCACTTTTACACGGCTTCTAAAATCCAGTGGCAACTTAATTTCGGACCAGAGATCATGGGGGTTTGTCGCTCTTCCTGTGTTCCCACCCCTCTGCACTCCATTGTTCCTGTCTGAATGAGGGGAGGGAGAAAAAAAGGGAGAAAAAAAAATGCAGGCTCACCTCCGTCTGCTGGTCGAAGCGGCCCCGAGCAGCCCCGTAGGGATTCCTGTCTCTTAAAGGGGCGGCGGGGACAAAAAAACAAACAGAAGACGAGGGAGCCTGGCATTCACAGCTTTACAATCCACATCAGAAGATTTTTTACCTCCTGGAGGCCAGGTACTTGAAAAGAGCGCTGGGACGCGCTTAGGTGGGCGTGGTCATACTTAATTTTTTTTAAAGTCCGGGGCTGGTGGGAAAACATTTTTAAGCTCTGGATCTGGGAGCCCTTTGCCTCGGATTTTAGGGGTCGTGTAAAAAGCAAAGCAAAGCAAAGCAAAAGCAAAGCAAAGCAAAGTGTTCTGCTTATATACCGCCCCATACTACTACAAGTAGTCTCTGGGCGGTTTACAATTTTAATTACAGAGTGCAGGCTACACAGCGCCCTGTGTTGTTTTCTCTGCATTTCTTTGATTGTTACCGGGGTTTTAGAATTGATTTTTTTTTTAGATACTCCCACCCTATGATATTTTAGAGATGTGATGCAGGCAGAACTTTGTGAGATTTATTTCCATAATAACTTTATTTGCATAATAAATGCAGATTAAAAAGACTGCTCTTGCCTCCCAGTCACTGACTGAAAAACAAAGCAAACTGGTTTGCTAACTAAGGGATTTGAAGATGTCCTCCTGTGATAATCAGATGTCCTCAGCTGTTAAGGAATTCTTTCTTTTGATATTGGGCTATCCATAAGGTACAGTTTTGGCCAGATGTTGGTGGTGAAATTATTGTGATATTGTCCAGACAGCTATGGTGTTTGTTGTTTCTTCTTCTTTTCTATTTGTTTATTGAGATAGTTGTCATTTATTTGCAGTGTTTGAGGTCTTTTGATTGTCGCTTTGCTTTTGCTAGGGTTTTTTTTTGGGGGGGAGCAGGGCTTGCTGGCTTTGCATAAAGTGGATCCTGAAAACCAAGGGGGTCTGAAGGAAAGGGGAAGTCTACGTTATGGAAATGTGTCATGCAAATAGAGAAGGAAGCAGTCCAGTCGCTAGAGCTGCCTGGTAAGAGATAAGGGCTGCTGCAGAAATAGCAAGAGGAAATGAAATTGTGTTTAAAGACATCGTTGGTAACTAGGCCAAGAGGTGATGGGCTGCTTTGATTTGCATTTGCTTGTGTGTGTGTGTGTGGGGGGGGGCTAACCTCTCCTGCCCATGGCAGGCACATTATGGTTTGTACATGTCCAGAGGCACAACATGGAGGGAGGTCATCGGAAAACATTTTGTCAGAGAAAAGAGATGATCACATTCTCATAAATGCTGTTCTGCATCCAGAGAAAGTCAGCCTTATGTCAGTGGTTCCCCGGGTGTTCTTGGACTACAACTCCCAGAAGCCTTCATCACTCGCTGTCCTGAGCAGGATTTGTGGGAGTTGCCGTTCCAGAACATCTGGGGAGCCAAAGTTGGGAACCATTGCCTGACGGAATCATTGATCCAGATCCGGAAGCATGGACGGCTCTGGTGAACACCAGCAAAGCTTCCTCCATTCTTTATCCTTGTAGTAATCTCCGTCTGTCCATCCATCCATCCATCCTTCCTTCCTTCCTTCCTTCATTGGGGTTGCTATGCTGCAATCTGTAGAACATTTGCAGATTTAACCATCTGGGTGGAGGGGAAGGAAAGGGAACCACAGAGTGCTTAATATCAGGAGAAGGAGGAGGACAGGACCTGGGCAGGAAGAGGCCAAAAGTCGATGGAACCATCTTTTCTTGACGTTTCAGCAGGGAAAGTGAAGCTGAGGGCACAACTGGAGGCTGGCTGGTGTCTGTCACAGTCCTCAGAGAGAGATTTGATTGCCTTTCTCATTCCCTTCCGGTCTGCTCTGGTGCAATCATATTCATAGAATCCTAGAATCCTAGAGTTGGAAGAGACCTCGAGGGCCATCCAGTCCAACCCCCATCACAGGACTCCCGACAGATGGCCATCCAGCCTCTGCTTAAAAACCTCCAAAGAAGGAGACTCCACCACCCTCCTTTGTGGCAGAATCTTCCACTGCTGGACAGTTCTAACCGTCAGGAAGTTCTTCCTAAATGTTTAAATTGAATCTCTTTTCCTGTAGTTTGAAACCTCTGTCCCACGTCCTAGTCTTTGAAGCGATGGAAAACAAATCTGTTCCCTCTTCAATAGGACATCCTTGCAAATATTTAAGCATAGCTATCATATTCCTCTTGCAAACATTTAGAGAGACTCGCAGGAGCTTCCAAATGTGTTCAGAGGGCAAAGAAAGCTGGACTAGAGGGGTTTGATCCTGCGCCATGATTTACTGCTGCTCTTAGGATCTATTTCTGCCCGATCTTGACCTTGGTTCTTGCAAAAGAGCCTGCCTCTGGTGCCTTGTGGTCATCGCATGCTGGATTTCAAAACTTGCCTCCGTCTGAAGCAGCAGAAATGGGAGGAAAGCCCATCTTTTAAAGAGCCTTTGTACACGACTCCTAAACTCCGCCGCAAATGGCTGCCAGCTCCGGAGCTTACAATTGTTTCCCCACCAGCTCCGGAGTTTGCAGAAAATTAAGTGCGACCACGCCCACCTAAGCGCGTCCCAGCGCACTTTTCATGTACCTGCTCTTGGAGGGTGAAAATCCCTGATGCGGATTTAAGGGAGTGAGTGCCGGGCTCTCCTCGCTTCTGTTTGTTGTTGTTTTTATTGCCTCCCGCCCCTTTAAGAGAAGGAATCAGGACGACGACGGGGCTCCGGGCGGCTTCGGAGGTGAGCCTGCATTCTTTCTCTCTCTTTTTTTCTCCCTCCCCTCACACAGACAGGAGCAAGGAAGTGCGGAGGGGTGGGGACGTAGGAAGAGCAACGAACCCCCAAGATCTCTGGTCCGAATTTAAGTGGCCAGCGGATCTTAGGGGTCGTGTGAAAAGGCCCAAAGACTCTTTCCTTTGTTCTTTTGGGCAAAGAACAGGATGTTTATGATAAGGAGAAGCTGCCGGCTGCCTCTGGGGGCTTCATTCCGCTGCCCACCCTGGAAACCAAGTCCCACCGATACCTTTTCCATGAGCAAGCCTGACCCATGGCTTGAGAAGTCCCACCCACCCACACCACACATCAGATGCCCCAAGAGGCCTGACCCCCCCCCCCAGCTGCAAAAGCAGCTTGTTTACAGCGTCCCTCATTTAGTGGAAATATCCTCACCACTAGCCAACGCTACCACTGCCAGGACCAGTGTGGAAGAGGCACTTTCTCCCAGATAGCCTGTGCTGCTCAGGACTGGGTGAAAAGTGCCTGAAGCTAGGCTGGGGAAGGGCAGAAGGGAGAAGATGCCTTTAAAAACAGAACTAGGAGGAGGACAGATTTTCAAGGACAGCTTTTACACGACCCCTCAAGTCCGCTGGCAACTTAAATGCAGATCCCCCCAACATGGTTTTTGTTCTGCTTCCTGTGTTCCCACTTCCGGCACTCTGATTCTATTGCTTCTGTCTGCGGTGAGGGGAGAGAGAGAGAAATGCAGGCTCACCTCCGCCTGGCTTCGGCAGCAGCTAATTGTTCCACCCCGTTAGGATTCCTATCTGTTAAAAGGGAGGGGGGGACCCAACAAAAAACAAACAAAAAGCAGAGGAGGGCCAGGCATGCATTGCTTTAAAACAGCAACAAGGATTTTACCTCCTCCAGACCAGGTACTTGTAAAATGCGCTGGGGCGCGCTTAAGTGGGCGTGGTCGTACTTTATATATTTTTAAAATCCCCTACTGGTGGGAAAACAATTTTATGCTCTGCATCTGCGAGCATTTTGTAGTGGATTTTAGGGGTCGTGTAAAAGCAGCCTTAGGTGCAGAACGCATGCATTCAGGAGCCGGGGGCTGGATCATATTCCTCCTCTCCTTTCTTCAACCTCACCCGGGGCACTCTCATGACAAAGATGAACATAAGAACATAAGAACATAAGAAGAGCCATGCTGGATCAGGCCAAAGGCCCATCTAGTCCAGCTTCCTGTATCTCACAGCGGCCCCACCAGATGTGTTTGGGAGCGCATGAGACTAGATATCTGTCTCCTGATACCACTCTCCTGCATCTGGCCCTTGAAGTACCCTGGTTTAAACCCTGGAGGTTACACATCTCCATCATGGTTTGTAACCTGTGATGGACTTTTCCTCCAGGAATCTGTCCAATCCCCTTTTGAAGGCATCCAGGTCAGATGCCATCACCACATTGTGTGCCCGCTGGTCCTGCGCTCTGGCACGGATCTGAACGCCTCCTGCAGCTGTCCAGGGAGTTATGGGTATAAAAGAACAAGGTGGGGAAGGAAGGAACCCAGGGAGGCTCCCTGCTCCTCATTCAGTGCCTTTATAAACCTTTCCCCTCTCCTTCCTGTCCTTCCCAGCTCAAGACCTCTTCCGGCACCTTCCAGTTCAGCAGGACCTGGATTCCTGACTTCAGGAGAGAGCTGGACTCGGTGGCCTTAGACTAAATTATTCTGCGTTTCTAAAACAACATAGGCCAAATCACTGCATGCAAATCCACCATACACCCAAGAGTAGAGATGGGCACGACTCAAAAAATGGTGTTTCGTTTGTCGTTTGGTCGTTTAGGGGTCCGTTTCGGTTTGTTTTCGTTTTCGTGACTTTTTTGCAAAAAATTTCGTTTTCGTTTCGTTAGGTAACGAAATGAAAAACGAAAACGAAAACGAAAAATTGCTGTTTCGTTAGCATTCTTTTTAGTTCAATGCATCTGCTGCAACGAAAACAAAAAAACGGCAAATTTGGTCGTTTCGTTTTTGTTTTCGTTTTGTTTTAAAAAAATTCATTTCGATTTTGTTGCGTAACGAAATGAAAAAAACGAAAAACGAAAATGAAAAATCGCTCGTTTTGTGCCCATCTCTACCCAAGAGCCCCTGAATATTTGGCATGGAACTGATTTTTCATTCTTTTGCCGTAGGTCTGAAGCAGTGGACTTGATCCACCCAATTTTACATTCAAATAGAATACAGTGGACCCTGGTATAACAAACAGTTTGTATAACATAAAATCTGTGCAACATAAAAAATTCTAGAGAGAGGGGAAATTTGCTTAACATAATCACCTATGGGGCGAATCCGTACAACATAAAAATGGGATTACTCCGCTTTCAATGCATCCCTATGGCAAATTTGTATAAAGGAAAATTTGCTTAACATAATTTCATTTGGAACGAATCAATTCCTTTATACAAGGTACAGTGGTCCCCCGCCCTTTCACGGTTCATATATTGCGGTCCCGCTATATTGCGGTCCCGCAGTATATGAAAAAAGCCCCCCTAGGGTAAGAGGGGAAAGTCCTGTTTCAAGCCTCCCATACTTACCACAGGGCTGGAGCTGCCTCGAACAGGCCGGTGAGGGCCTTCCTGGGCCTCCCTGCGAACTGGAAGTGACTTCCAGATTGCTGAAAATCATTTCTGAGGCCTCCGAGAGCCTTTCTAGGCCTGTCAGAGGCCTCAGAAATTATTTCCAGTTTCCCAGAAAGTACAAGAGCCCCCAGCTAGGTCCCCCCAGGCCTGACTCGACCTGCATCCGCCTATAGTGGATTTTCAATTATCGCGGGTCAGGTCAGGTCCCTAACCCCAGCGATAGGCGGGGGTTCACTGTACCACTGTGGTTGGTCTTCAAGGTGTACCATGTTTTCATCTTTGGTTTTGTGTCTTCGGGTTTTGTGTGATACCCTCAGATTCTGTTTTCATAACCTCACCCCTCTTGTAATGCCTGGTATGGGATGCCTTCACCTGCTTACGATTCCCTGCAAATGGTATTGAGAGAGATCTCTCTCCAACCCAGAGGTTGTCCTTAGACGTCCATAATGATAGCCATTGATAACTTTGTTCTCCACGAACTTGTCTAATCCTTTCTTAAAGCTGTCAAGGCTGACAGCTGTCACCACTTCTTCTGGCAGGGAGTTCCAGAGACCAGTGATCCTCTGGGTGAAAAGGTACTTTCTATAATTCAGGGGTGCTCAAACTTTTTGTAAGGAGGGCCAGATTTGGTGGCTGAGAATGTGTCAAGGGCCGGTTGCTCCCCGAACCTGCTGCCACCCCACTGCAAGCCCCACCCACTGATCCCTTGCAACTCCACCCGCAGGACGGAAGGGGAAGGGAGGGAGGGAGGGAGGTGAGGACCAAGGGAGGGAGGAAAGAAGGAAGGTGGGGACCAAAGGAAGCACAGGGAGCCGTGGCCACAGGTCGTCCCTTGGAAGAGGCGATCTGTGCGACCTTGCACCCCCCCCCAAACTCCCCAGTGGTGGCGATGGCTCGCCCGCCAGCCCACCCCAAAGCTCCTTGGCGGTGGCAGAGGCCCGCTGGCCTGCCCACCCCCACACATTCCCCTGCGGTGCCGGTGGCGGCAGACCACCCGTCCGCCCAGCCGCCCAAGCTTCCCAGCGGTGCCGGTGGCGCAGCCCACCCGATCACTGCCCCGTGCGTGCACCCAACCTTACAATGTTCCCGGCTATACCGGTGGCAGCGGCCCGCGTGCGCGCCTAGCTTCACAAGATTCCCAGTGATGCCGGTGGTGGCTGCCCGCCTGCGTGCCACCTCCGCGTGCACACCCAGCCCCACAAGCTTCCCGGCGGTGCTGGTGGTGGTGGCCCGCCCCCTCGCCCGCCCAGCCAGCCTCACAAGCTTCTGCTCACCGGCCGGCCGGCCCGCCCAGCCCCTCAAGCTTCCCGGCGGTGTCAGTGTTGGCGGAAGAGTTTTTTAAAAAAACATGGGGCAAAGGAGGAGGAGGGAGGGGCAGGCCAGCCAGCCGCGGGCCACTCAAAATGGCCTGACGGGCCGGATTTGGCCCCCGGGCCGGACTTTGGGCAGGCCTGCTATAATTTGTTTGAGATCTAGCATCCAAAAATTTCATGGAGTGCCCCCTTGTTCTAGTGTTGTGTGATAGGGAAAACAGCTTTTCCTTATCTACTTTGTCCACACCTTTTATGATTTTATAAACTTCAATCAGGTCCCCTCTTACGCGCCGTCATTCAAGAGTGAAGAGGCCCAGCCGTTGCAGCCTCACATGGTAAGGAAGGTGTTCCAGTCCCCTAATCATTCTGGTTGCCCTCCTTTGCACTTTTTCCGGTTCCATAATATCCTTCTGGAGGCATGGTGACCAGAACGGTACACAATACTCCAGATGGGGGCTCACTATAGAATTATAAAGAGGCAAAAGGACACTTGCTAACTTATTTTCTAATGATCCCTAGCATTGAGTTTGCTTTTTTCACTGCTGCGGCACACTGGGATTGACACTTTCATTGAGCTGTCCACCAGGACACCAAGGTCCCTTTCCTGGTCTGTTGCAGAGTGTTCAGACCACATCAGTTTATAAATGTAATTGGGTTGTTTGGGTTTTTTTTTTGCCCCAAAGTGCAGCACTCTGCACTTACTAAGGTTGAAGCTCATTTGCCACTGGTTTGCCCACTCCCCCAGTGTCAACAGATCCCTTTGGAGCTCCTCACAATCTCTCTCAGTTTTTACTACCCTGTATAATTTAGTGTTGTCAGCAAACTTGGCTACCTTGCTATTTACTCCTTCTTCTAGATCATTTTTGAAGAGATTGAAAAGCAGGGGTCCCAGTACTGAACCTTGGGGGACCTCACTCTTTATCTCCCTCCACCTGGAGAAGTGTCCATTAGGGCCACCCTCTGTTTCCTGTCCCTTAGCCAGCTGCTGATCCAGGACAAGATCCCGTCCCTTGATTCCATGACTGACAAGTTTATTCAAGAGACTTTGGTGCGGGACCTTGTCAAAAGCCTTCTGAAAGTCCAGATAAACAATGTCAACTGGATCTCCTTTACCGACATGCTTGTTGACATGGGAAAGCTGCAGAGAGAGGCAGCTCCTCTTTTTGGAACTGTTTGTTCCTTAGACGGGGGAAGAGGCCGGAAGCTGGCGGAGAGGGGAGGCTGGGGCAGCCAGCTCCTTCCATTGCTCCATCCCATTCCCCCCTACCTTAAGGAGCAACTAGACTTCCCCCGCCCTTGCCAAAGAGACCCTGGCTTTTCTTCTGGGAATTGAGCAATCAGAGCTGCTCTTCCAATTGCTCGGGAGCTGAAAGGTCACACATTTTTACAAAGTGTTCTGCTTATATACCGCCCCATACCACTTCAAGTAGTCTCTGGGCGGTTTACAGTTTTTTAATTACGGCACGCAGGCTACACATTGCCCCTCCCCAAGCAAGCTGGGTACTCATTTTACCGACCTCGGAAGGCTGAGTGAACCTTCAGTCGCCTCCCTGGGATTGAACCCCAGGTCATGAGCACAGTTTTACCTGCAGTACAGGCATTTAACAACTGCGCCACGGGGCTCCTACAATGCCACCAACTTTCTCTTTTTACCCGCCAGCACGCTTGGGGGGCTGCTGATGGGCCCTGGAGCAATGGGACAGTTTTCTGCTTTCGGTCACTAATAAAATCCACCCACAACTTGTAGGGAGGGATGGAAGTTTTGCACTAGGATAAACAAACACCCATTTCTTCCCAAGGCAGCTCTGCTCCTATCGATGTGCTAAATGTATTCTGAAGCTCGATGGACATTTGAAGGTGATGGTGGCACCAGCCTTTGGTAAGTCATCGCCTTCTCCATCTGGAATGCAGGCATGGCGACCGTTGGCCAAAAGGAGCCTCCGTCCCATGACACCACGGGTTGAGCGACCCTCGTCACCTTGACTGCAGAAATGTCTCCTACAATGAAAGGAGCATTCAGTGGACGTCTCCCCCTTTCTGCATGGCCCCAGACCAGTCGTACAAAAGCCCCACTGTCCACTCCCTGCCCTCCAGCTGAGCCTTGGCCCCTGCCGTCACCACTACCACTTCTACAGCACTTCCGCTCAGTGACAAGGTGCCCGGAGGGTCAGCAGGAACACAAAGGAAGCCCACAGCCCCAACCCAGAAGAGCCGGGAAGAACATACAAGTTGGAGGACTCCTTCGGGGGTCTCCCATGTGGACCTCCAGCAGCTCTCGGGCCTGTGAATGAGGGCTCTGTGCCCAGCAAGGAAGCCAAGAAGACCCAGAGAATGGCTGGGGCAGCTGCGCTGGAAGGCCATGCTGGCAGAGAGGGCAAAGGGTGGATGGGTGAAAGGGACCCTGGCCTCGCGTCTTCCCATAGACAAAGAAGACTGGAGCTCTCTGTGTGTCAGCATGTGTGTTGGCAGCCACATGCGACTTCCTCTGGACAAGATAACTTTTTGGGTTACTTGGAAGAGCAATGGCCTTGGGGATCTCGTCTT